>JAJOZX010000181.1:652500-852500 GCA_023014485.1 Bathynomus jamesi | reverse complement strand
CATAGTGAACGTTTCAACAGTGTTCAAAGGAGAGTGTCAGGAGGTTCTGGACTTTGAGCCAAGCGAATTAGCATCTTTGAAGTTCGCACCAATTACGTCTTGCGATGTCGAAAGGTCGTTTTCTCGATATAAAAATGTATTGAGTGACAGGCGATGTCAATTTACGCCACAGAACCTTGAAAAATTTGTAATCATCAATTGCCATTTCAATTTATAGTTTAGTTGAGTTTTTGTAAGAAGATAGTTTAAATGTTTGGATTTTACTTTGATGCAAATAAAATGTTTGATGGTTTTTGAGATGTTTAGTTGATTTTTTACAATAAAAATCCTGATATTCATCAGAACTGCAAATGGGTTTACTCTAAGTCAACAATAATAAGAGAAAAGTGGGAAAATAGAAATGCCTATTAAGTGCCTTTTTTAGCTTTTAGTGCCTATTTAAGCGACTTTTTTAGGGCTTCTTTAGTGCCTTTTTGCCTACCTATTATTGATTTTTTAGTGCCTATCAATCCTAACTCTAGTGATAAGTGAACCACGACCTTATTTACCTTCACTAAGGGAACTGTGTCTTTTCATGCGCTCATCTATTACTTTATTTATGTGAGTTTTTAGTACTTCGCCATACTTCTGTGAAAAATGCTCTGTATGAATTGGCCCCCAATTAACCCATTCCTAATATCTCCAGTCTAACTATAGAGTAGATTAAGTCTAGCCTTGTAGGGGTCAGCCTAGAGATTCCGGAAATGGTCCAGAGCGGGCAGATAAATTGAGGTCCACAGTAGGATTCCTCACCAAATTAGGTTAGGGCAATCTACCTTCACCTTTGTTAAGCTATGAGTTGATGCTAGGTCTTAGACCACAATGTAGGCCTAATTTGTCTGACCCAGCTTAATTTACGGCGTTTACTTCTAACTGGGTTAAAAACACAATTAGTCACTTACTGCTAGTCATTAGAGAGTCCCTTTTTCCCTTTTGTTTAATTGTTGAGAGCGTACTTGCTGGTGGGGATCTTTTTTCCGTTGTTTGTTCTTCTCCCTTCTCTCGTTCCGTCCTTTCGCCCCGTTCCTCGTTTTCGTTCTCCCTTGTCCTCCTTTTCGCGGGGCTTTTTCCACCAGCGTCCTCTTGGTTTTTTTTCGGTTGGTTGATCGGTAATGTATATCTATTACCGAGCACGCTCTTGTCACACAGTATATAAATACTAGTGTGGAGAATAACTCTGGTGAGCAACCAATTGGTTTCATCCACCCAGTTATTGACATAAAAGGAATTTAATAATTGTTAGATTAACTACCTACCTACTCGGTGAACCATTTTCGTTACCTCCCAACTACCCACACATCAGTTTTCCATACTTCGATAGCAGCAACAACAATTCTAGAAAATTGCCATGATCAATTAATGGGTCATCCAAAAGATAGGCGCTTTCAGCTTTGTTGCCTCTGTAACTCAAACCACGTTTTCATACAACAAAACAACATCACTGATCCTCTGAAGAACTTTGCGTTCCTGCAGAATTTGCTCATTGCGAATTGCTTTAGCATCTCTCATCATTTTTTGTCCCTTTGGCCCCACCGGCCCACTAGCTCACCAACCCATCGAAAAATTCTCGAACTCACGACAGGTCAGTCCGTCGCTGGTTGAGATGACAGCCAATAAAAAGCATGAAGCCACAACCTTCAGGCCATAAACTGCTTGGTATTTATTGCTGAATGAAACGCCACACTACAATAATTAATATTAATCCAATAATTAGTTGTTCTGTTTTAAGTCTACATGACGTCATGACCAATGTCGCAACACCGCTTCCAGTCGATCAGCGAAGTAAAGCGACATTGCGTCTGGGCAGTTGTTGGATGGGTGACCGTACTCAGCATCCAGATAATGTAGTAACCCGTGGCTTGGATTCCGCGTAAAGCTGTAGATCATATGACCTACGTCATTATGAAAAAGGTTAAACCGCTCCAAAACAATTACAATATTTAAATTTAAATGTAGTTTTCTCTAAAATTAAAATGTTACAAATTTAAATTTAAAAATTATAATTTAAAAATTATAATTTAAAAATTATAATGACTAAATAGAGAAAACAAAATAAAAATTGGTTAATATCTTCCAGTATGCCATAATTATTTTATTTAATTTTTGTCTCTAAAAGAACAACAAAATTTTTATCAGTTTAAAATTTAAATGAATAATTTTTCATCCTTAGAATGAACTTAAGTTAATTTAAAATTAATATAGTTTACGTACAAAGAAAATGTTTTCTGTAATTTTTAATATTTTATAAAGGGAATACCATTATGAATCGTATGAGCGCCACCCACTACTTTTCTCTCTCTCTCTCTCTCTCTCTCTCTCTATATATATATATATATATATATATATATAACATGCGCCTCGGAGGTGTAGTGATTAGCATCACTGACAACGAATCCATCGGCCCCGGGATCGAGACCCAGTGACGGTGGACGGCGTGCAGCAAAACCCAACTGTTCATCCTTCCATACAAGAAAGAAAAATTGGTTGGTAGATAAATGGGTACCCTGGGTAACCTAGTGGTTATTAAGACGCTGGGTTGCTGGTGGCGTGTGGTTCAGATTGCACGTTAAACTGTAGGTCTAAAGTGGAGTGACAAGCTTGACCTTCGTCAGAATGAACCAAAAGAAGAAAGAAGCAAAACTAAGGCAACAAGGATATATAATATATATATATATATATATTATATATATATATGATGAATAAAACCACGAAGGAAAGGAAACACAAAATGGTGCTCAAGCGCTTTCGTCTAATGACATCCTCAGGAACACTGAAGTATATAAAAAGGTTAAGCCTATATATAGGTTACAGAAAGAAAAAAAAAAAATAAATAACATACATACACACAAACACATATATATATATATATATATATATATACATACATATCTATATATACAAATACATACATACATACATACATACATACATATATATACAATAAACAGAGAAGTAAAAATAATAAAAAATTAAAAATTAAAACCTTAAAGGATTACCAATGAGGCGTACAGATTGTAAGGAAAAATATCGATTTTTAGCACAAGATCAAATGGATTATAAAAATACAAATTTATACTGGAACTCTGCCGGGTTTTAGCACAATGCTGCCTATGGTCAGGTTTCGATATATATATATAAAAAAAAAAAAAAAAAAAAAAACATGCAAATTAAAAGTTAATCGATTTTTAGCACAAGATCAAATGGATTATAAAATACAAATTTATACTAGAACTCTGTCCGGGTTTTAACATATTGCTGCCTATGGTCAGGTTTCGATATATATAAAAAATAAAATGCAAATTAAAAGTTAATAAAGTAGAAGACAAGTTTACCAAAGATTTAATGTTTTACACTTCTTATCTAAATCTGCTTGAAAGGAATTCAACATAACAGGATCGAGTTGAAAAAGACCTTTGCTTATGTTGAAGTTATTTGAAAGTTGGATAATGGCAGACTCAAGAATATTTCTATTAACAATGTTGCTTGAATGGAATAAAACTGAAGCATTATTCCAATCAATACAGTGGGCTAACTCTGACAAATGGACAAAAAGGGCACTGGACAACTGTCCTGTTCTAACGGAATATTGATGCTGTTTTATACGTGTGTGCAAATCCTTTCCCGTCTGACCTATGTAAAAGGAATCACATTGTTTACAACCAATTTTATAGATAATGCCTGAATTATTGGTAGGGCTATTTTTTACTATGATATTTTTCACAATATTGTTATATGAAAATACTACATTAATATCCAAAAGTTTAAGTACATTAGCAATGCCTAAAAAGCCCGGGAAAAATGGAAGTACTAAAATATTTTTTGACAAAGTACGAGTGTTAATATTGACACGATAGAAAGTTCGTTTTGCCTTGTTGAGACAAGATTCCATAAACGCAGATGGATAACACAAATCACTTCCAATACCGTTGATTTTTTCCAATTCGGCATCGATGTATTCCGGACTGGCGATCCTAAGGGCGCGGAGAAACATTGATGAAAATATGGCCTTCTTAATGGGGGTATCATGTCCCGAGTAAAAGTGTACGTAGGACAAATTGTTTGTCGTTTTCCGATTTGTCAGAGTTAGCCCACTGTATTGATTGGAATAATGCTTCAGTTTTATTCCATTCAAGCAACATTGTTAATAGAAATATTCTTGAGTCTGCCATTATCCAACTTTCAAATAACTTCAACATAAGCAAAGGTCTTTTTCAACTCGATCCTGTTATGTTGAATTCCTTTCAAGCAGATTTAGATAAGAAGTGTAAAACATTAAATCTTTGGTAAACTTGTCTTCTACTTTATTAACTTTTAATTTGCATTTTATTTTTTTATATATATCGAAACCTGACCATAGGCAGCAATATGTTAAAACCCGGACAGAGTTCTAGTATAAATTTGTATTTTTATAATCCATTTGATCTTGTGCTAAAAATCGAATTAACTTTTAATTTGCATGTTTTTTTTTTTTTTTTTTTTTTTTTTATATCGAAACCTGACCATAGGCAGCATTGTGCTAAAACCCGGCAGAGTTCCAGTATAAATTTGTATTTTTATAATCCATTTGATCTTGTGCTAAAAATCGATATTTTTCCTTACAATCTGTACGCCTCATTGGTAATCCTTTAAGGTTTTAATTTTTAATTTTTTATTATTTTTACTTCTCTGTTTATTGTATATATTATATATGTATGTATGTATGTATGTATGTATTTGTATATATAGATATGTATGTATATATATATATAATATATATATATGTGTGTTTGTGTGTATGTATGTTATTTATTTTTCTTTTTTTCTTTCTGTAACCTATATATAGGCTTAACCTTTTTATATACTTCAGTGTTCCTGAGGATGTCATTAGACGAAAGCGCTTGAGCACCATTTTGTGTTTCCTTTCCTTCGTGGTTTTATTCATCATAAATATTTTTCACGTGTTACCTTCGTGAAATAATTTTCATATATATATATATATATTAGGGTGTTTCACGGCAGTGTGGTTGATGGATGAAGTGGAAGGAAGTTCAATCCACATTGATGCCCCTGTTCCTTTTGCCGAGGAAACTCGTCTGAACAGGTTTCAACCAGATCAGAAAACGTTTATGGGTCCCGAGATTTGACGCTTCAGATTGCTTAGGTATTTCTAATTTCAGCTGTTCTAGTGTTATTACTGTGTTAGTCGACTGCCTTGCTTCCTGACGGAAGGGTGCACTGCTCTCTGTCCTTCGTGTCAGTTGTCGAGTTTTGTCCTCGTTGTGTCTACCGTTGCGTATTTGTACTCTTTTCTAATTCGTATATTTCCTCACTGCAGATAAACATGGCAACTCGAAGCAAGAAAGAGGTTTGGCTCATCGGACACCCGAATAAGGAGATCCTGGGTAGCCGCCTGCCGACGAAGTTGCAAGTCTTGCAAAAGTGCTTCTTCCATCAAAAACAGGAAAACCTAGGACGGAGAAAAATGTCTGAACCTCTGTTTGGATGTTGTAATGGTGTTCTGGAAAAGAGCAAGGATCCCTACTATGAGGCGGGACAGCGCCCTTCGGAAAATGGAAGCTCTGCTCCAGCGTTACGACAAGTTGGTGAAAAGCAGGAACAGATCCGAGGAGAGCTGTCGTGTTGCGGAGGACATGTTCAAGGCGGAACTCAAGAACGAAATCCTCGATATTGGTCATTCTAATGCCCTTTCTATGATGACAAACGAGGAAGACAAGCTCTTCTACAAGAGTCAGCAGGAGGACCCAACAGAGAGCAGTATGGGATCGGCAGACATGAAGCTGGCCCAAATGGAGAGTAGGAAAAGGCGTCGAGAGGAACAGCAGGAGAGAGACGACACCGGGAATTCGAGTGGGCCAAGACGGTTACAGAAGCTGCTACTCTTGAAGACAGCTCCTCGTCCTCGGCGTCGCCATCTGCGGAAGATGATCCCTCCTTGGCAGCCTCCACGTCTGCTTCATGTCCTTCTCCGAGGAAGCGGTCGAGGAACCTCATCACTCAGGATGTGGCTGTCGCGTACGACCGGATGAACATTTCTTATCGTGATGCAGCGATGTCCTACGCCGTCGTCGCGCAATCCTTGGGGCACGATTTGAACGAGGTATCCATCTCCTCTTCCACAATGTATCGTGCTCGCCAGTCGCTTCGGAAGCAAGCAGCAGAGGCGTATCAAGAGGGAGAATTCTGTCCTGAGGAGCCCTTGGTGTTGCACTGGGACGGGAAAATGCTGCCTGAAATCACAGGTGACGGATCTGTGGACCGGATTGCTGTGCTGGTCACCGGGAATGGCCAGGAGAAGCTGCTTGGAGTTCCGAAAGTTCAAGCTGGCACGGGAGCGGAGACGGCACGCGTCTGCATTGATCTTGTGCGGGAACACGACCTGTCCGAACGAATCAAGGTGCGAAAAATGCTCTGTATGAATTGGTCCACAATTAACCCACCCCTTATATCTCCAGTCTAACTATAGAGTAGATCAAGTCTAGCCTAGAGGGGTCAGCCTAGAGATTCCGGAAATGGTCCAGAGCGGGCAGATAAATTGAGGTCCACAGTAGGATTCCTCACAAGATTAGGTTAGGGCAATCTACCTTCACCTTTGTTAAGCTATGAGTTGATGCTGGGTCTTAGGCCACAATGTAGGCCTAACTTGTCTGACCCAGCTTAATTTAATGTGATTAACTGTCTGGTGTAAAAACTCAATTAGTCACTTACTTTTAGTTATTGGAGTCTCTCCCTTCTCCGGTCTCATTGTCGAGAGCGTACTTTGCTGGTACGTCCTCTCGCCCCGTTCTTCGTTTTCGTTCTCCCTTTGTTCTCCTCTTCGCGGGGCTTCTTGCACCAGCGTTGTCTTGGTTTATTCCTCGGTTGGTTGAGCGGTAATGTATCTCCATTACCGAGCACGCTCCTCCCACACAGTATATAAATACTAGTGTGGAGAATAACTCTGGTGAGCAACCAATTGGTTTCTCCACCCAGTTATTGACATAAAAGGAATTTAATAATTGTTAGATTAACTACCTACCTACTCAGTGAACCATTTTCGTTACCTCCCAACTACCCACTCATCAGTTTTCCATATACTGGGGGCCCCGGGAGATAAAAATTTTGGTGTCATTGTCACCAATTTTTGTCTGAGTGTAGACTAGCTAACTATTTAACTGTAAATGCCTGTTAATCTGATTAACAGTGCCTATCCTCACCTTCTCATGGAGAAGGTGTAGCATTTAATTAGAAGAGAAAATATACATCCATAGGATGAAACTGTCTATGGTCTTTACCATAAGAAAAGAAAAAATGAAAGTTAGAAGATAAAATTACAATTCCCCAGCATCTATTTTTTGTTGTAAAAATAGTCGCGCCTTTAATGCTGTTTGTCGCTGAGGTCTTGTGTCTGTCAATGTTGTAGTAGGATGCGTTACCACTCCTACTGTCAAAGGAATAGTTACTGGAAGTTCAGTGTCTCCAGTTGTTACTGTCAGTGGAGAAGGTTCTCCAAAGTCCATTGTTTTGGGTCCAGACTCTAAAGGGTACAAAAGAGAAATGTCTCTTGTTGTGTCACCCGTTGAAGTCCTTAATTTGACCACTCTTGTTACCCCGTCTGCCCCTGGTCTGAGTTCTGAAACTCTAGCCAGAGGCCAGTATTGTCTTGGAGTACTGTCATGTATGAGAACAAGGTCCCCTACCTTAATTGTGTCAGACCAATCCTTCTTAGTCATTTGTTTATGTCTCTCCCTTAGACCCATCAAGTACTCAGTTTTCCACTGTTTAATGAAATGAGCTTTAACTCTAGTTAAATGTTGTAACTTAGTCTGGAGCTCATCATGTCGTTGAGTCCAGTTTGGGTCTTCTGAAGAGTCTATATTGTAGTCCGGCAGGAGACTAACTTGTTCTCCCCGAATCAAATGATTTGGAGTTAATGGTTCTGGGTCATTAATGTTGTCACTCACATAAGTGAGTGGTCTATTGTTAATGATGTTCTCAATCTCAGCCAGGAGAGTGAGTAACCCAAATAAGTGTATCTGTTTTTTGCCAATTGCTTTCTTCAAGCAATTCTTTACTGTTTGTATATTCCTCTCCCAGATAGAACCATACCAAGGAGAGGCAACCGGAATATACTTCCACTTTATGTTTGATTTTTTATATATAATTGTGTGATTTCATTGCTTAACAAGTCGTGGATGACTTGTTCACCAGCTTTGAAATATGTAGCATTGTCAGTCCAAACTGTCTTTGGTACTGAATGTCGTGCACAGAATCTCTTAAAGACAGCAACAAAAGATTCTGCTGTAAGGTCCTCCACAACATCCAAATAAACAGCTCGTGAGGCAGCACATGTAAACAGTACAATGTACATTTTTTTTCAGTGTCACCCACCCCTACAGTCAATGCTCCTGTATAGTCAATGCCTACAGTCTCAAAGGGTCTGTTGAGAGTAACTCTCTCCTCTGGCAAAGCAGGAGGATTTGGTTTCCTATAGGGCCTAGCATGAATACGCCTACATGTGACACACTCACTCAGGACTGTTTTAACAGTGATCCTTCCCTTGGGTATCCAATAAGTTTTTCTTAATGTAGTTAGTGTCTGTGGTACCCCCATATGATATACATCATTGTGTGTTTTTCTGATTATTAATGTTGTCAAATAGCTAAATCTAGGTAAAAGGATTGGATTTTTGCTTTTGTATGACAGTTTTGATTTGTCTAATCTCCCTTTACACCTTAGAAGGCCTTCCTCATCTCTGAACAAGTTTAGATCCACAACTACTGATGGTACAGGTTCTTTTGTTTGTTTCCCATTAGTTAAGAATTCTAACTCTTTATTGTACTCTTTTTGTTGTGCTTGGCCTATCCAGTATTGGGTTGCAACTTCTGTATAATTATGATTGTTTTTATTTAGCTGTTTGTTAATTGTAGCTAAACAGTTGTGAGCAAACCTCAAACAGTAGGCTGTCACCCTGACAAGTTTGTTGAAATCAGAATACTTTTCATAATTAGTGATTGGTTCAACCTTTTCATTTGAAAAGATTAAATTTAATGTCAAGTTAACTTGTTCCACAGGCCATTGGTCTGTATTACAGAGCCACTTAGGTCCCATAAACCAAGTTTTGTTTGACTTCAACAACTTGTAGGATAAACCTCTGGTCAGAAAGTCTGCTGGATTCTGTTTAGTTGGAACATAGTGAAAGTTTACTTGTAGGCTTTCATTAGCGTCAGCTATTTCTTTTAGCCTATTTCTTACAAAGATATTCTTACTATTAATGCTATCATTCCGTATCCAGGCAAGACAAATCTGACTGTCAAGCCAGACGTGGATATTAGTTATGCACATCATAGTAAGCATCCTTAAGCAATGAAATGGTTTTAATGGCTAATGTAGCAGCCAATAGTTCCAATTGAGGTATGGTTCGGGTAGGTTTGAGAGGTGCAACTTTCCCTTTTGCATAAATTAGATGACTTTCTGTAGGGCTTACAAGATACGCACAGCACCCATAAGCTTGTGTGCTTGCATCAGCAAACACATGAAGTCTCTGGGGCTTATCCCTAAACCCACAGCACCTTTGAATTTTAATGTTCTGCACTTTTGTTAAATCAGTAGCTAACTTCTTCCAAGATTTTTGATTTTCATTTGTTATTGGATCATCCCACCCAACATTTGTCCTCCAAATTTCTTGGAGGAGAATCTTTGATTTTATTGTTGAAGGCAGGAATAGACCCATAGGATCAAAAATTTTGGAAGCCTCTGATAATATTTGTCTTTTAGTATTTGCTTCCTCATCAAGTTTAAAACCTTTAGTACAGATTGAATCATGACTGTTAGAAGTTGCATCCAAATACCAGTTCATACCTAAAGTTTTAACTCTGTCTGATGGCTCAGTAAGACCATTATTATCCTTTAAAATCTTTTTGTTTAAATCCTCATCATTTGAAATCCACTCTCTAAGTTCAAAGTTACCTTGTTGCATAATGTTTTGAGAGTGTTCATAGACTTCAGATAATTCAGATTTTGTTGTCGTTGAGCCTATTAGATTGTCTACGTAAAAATGTTCCTTAAGGAAGTTCAATGTTAGAGAGTTATTAAACTGGTTTAAATGATGTCTAATTGTCAATGCTAATAGGCTAGGTGAGCAATTGGCTCCAAACAACACAACATTAAATCTATAGGTTATGAACCCTTTATTCAAATCAAATGGATCCTTGAACCATAAGAACCTAAGTTGGTTCTTATCATATTCATTTTTAAGATTTATTCTCAAAAATGCCTTTGAAATGTCACTGTACGATAAAACCTGATCATGGCTATGAATTGGTCCACAATTAACCCACCCCTTATATCTCCAGTCTAACTATAGAGTAGATCAAGTCTAGCCTAGAGGGGTCAGCCTAGAGATTCCGGAAATGGTCCAGAGCGGGCAGATAAATTGAGGTCCACAGTAGGATTCCTCACAAGAATTAGGTTAGGGCAATCTACCTTCACCTTTGTTAAGCTATGAGTTGATGCTGGGTCTTAGGCCACAATGTAGGCCTAACTTGTCTGACCCAGCTTAATTTAATGAGATTAACTTTGGTGTAAAAACTCAATTAGTCACTTACTTTTTGTTATCGGAGTGTCTCCCTTCTCCGGTTATGTTTTCGAGAGCGCACTTTGCTGGTACGTCCTCTCGCCCCGTTCTTCGTTTTCGTTCTCCCTTTGTTCTCCTCTTCGCGGGGCTTCTCGTACCAGCGTTGTCTTGGTTTATTCCTCGGTTGGTTGAGCGGTAATGTATCCATTACCGAGCACGCTCCTCCCACACAGTATATAAATACTAGTGTGGAGAATAACTCTGGTGAGCAACCAATTGGTTTCATCCACCCAGTTATTGACATAAAAGGAATTTAATGATTGTTAGATTAACTACCTACCTACTCAGTGAACCATTTTCGTTACCTCCCAACTACCCACTCATCAGTTTTCCATATACTGGGGGCCCCGGGAGATAAAAATTTTGGTGTCATTGTCACCAATTTTTGTCTGAGTGTAGACTAGCTAACTATTTAACTGTAAATGCCTGTTAATCTGATTAACAGTGCCTATCCTCACCTTCTCATGGAGAAGGTGTAGCATTTAATTAGAAGAGAAAATATACATCCATAGGATGAAACTGTCTATGGTCTTTACCATAAGAAAAGAAAAATGAAAGTTAGAAGATAAAATTACAATTCCCCAGCATCTATTTTTTGTTGTAAAAATAGTCGCGCCTTTAATGCTGTTTGTCGCTGAGGTCTTGTGTCTGTCAATGTTGTAGTAGGATGCGTTACCACTCCTACTGTCAAAGGAATAGTTACTGGAAGTTCAGTGTCTCCAGTTGTTACTGTCAGTGGAGAAGGTTCTCCAAAGTCCATTGTTTTGGGTCCAGACTCTAAAGGGTACAAAAGAGAAATGTCTCTTGTTGTGTCACCCGTTGAAGTCCTTAATTTGACCACTCTTGTTACCCCGTCTGCCCCTGGTCTGAGTTCTGAAACTCTAGCCAGAGGCCAGTATTGTCTTGGAGTACTGTCATGTATGAGAACAAGGTCCCCTACCTTAATTGTGTCAGACCAATCCTTCTTAGTCATTTGTTTATGTCTCTCCCTTAGACCCATCAAGTACTCAGTTTTCCACTGTTTAATGAAATGAGCTTTAACTCTAGTTAAATGTTGTAACTTAGTCTGGAGCTCATCATGTCGTTGAGTCCAGTTTGGGTCTTCTGAAGAGTCTATATTGTAGTCCGGCAGGAGACTAACTTGTTCTCCCCGAATCAAATGATTTGGAGTTAATGGTTCTGGGTCATTAATGTTGTCACTCACATAAGTGAGTGGCTATTGTTAATGATGTTCTCAATCTCAGCCAGGAGAGTGAGTAACCCAAATAAGTGTATCTGTTTTTTGCCAATTGCTTTCTTCAAGCAATTCTTTACTGTTTGTATATTCCTCTCCCAGATAGAACCATACCAAGGAGAGGCAACCGGAAATATACTTCCACTTTATGTTTTGATTTTGTATATATAATTGTGTGATTTCATTGCTTAACAAGTCGTGGATGACTTGTTCACCAGCTTTGAAATATGTAGCATTGTCAGTCCAAACTGTCTTGGGTACTGAATGTCGTGCACAGAATCTCTTAAAGACAGCAACAAAAGATTCTGCTGTAGGTCCTCCACAACATCCAAATAAACAGCTCGTGAGGCTGCACATGTAAACAGTACAATGTACATTTTTTGTTCAGTGTCACCCACCCCTACAGTCAATGCTCCTGTATAGTCAATGCCTACAGTCTCAAAGGGTCTGTTGAGAGTAACTCTCTCCTCTGGCAAAGCAGGAGGATTTGGTTTCCTATAGGGCCTAGCATGAATACGCCTACATGTACACACTCACTCAGGACTGTTTTAACAGTGATCCTTCCCTTGGGTATCCAATAAGTTTTTCTTAATGTAGTTAGTGTCTGTGGTACCCCCATATGATATACATCATTGTGTGTTTTTCTGATTATTAATGTTGTCAAATAGCTAAATCTAGGTAAAAGGATTGGATTTTTGCTTTTGTATGACAGTTTTGATTTGTCTAATCTCCCTTTACACCTTAGAAGGCCTTCCTCATCTCTGAACAAGTTTAGATCCACAACTACTGATGGTACAGGTTCTTTTGTTTGTTTCCCATTAGTTAAGAATTCTAACTCTTTATTGTACTCTTTTTGTTGGGCTTGGCCTATCCAGTATTGGGTTGCAACTTCTGTATAATTATGATTATTTTTATTTAGCTGTTTGTTAATTGTAGCTAAACAGTTGTGAGCAAACCTCAAACAGTAGGCTGTCACCCTAACAAGTTTGTTGAAATCAGAATACTTTTCATAATTAGTGATTGGTTCAACCTTTTCATTTGAAAAGATTAAATTTAATGTCAAGTTAACTTGTTCCACAGGCCATTGGTCTGTATTACAGAGCCACTTAGGTCCCATAAACCAAGTTTTGTTTGACTTCAACAACTTGTAGGATAAACCTCTGGTCAGAAAGTCTGCTGGATTCTGTTTAGTTGGAACATAGTGAAAGTTTACTTGTAGGCTTTCATTAGCGTCAGCTATTTCTTTTAGCCTATTTCTTACAAAGATATTCTTACTATTAATGCTATCATTCCGTATCCAGGCAAGACAAATCTGACTGTCAAGCCAGACGTGGATATTAGTTATGAACACATCATAGTAAGCATCCTTAAGCAATGAAATGGTTTTAATGGCTAATGTAGCAGCCAATAGTTCCAATTGAGGTATGGTTCGGGTAGGTTTGAGAGGTGCAACTTTCCCTTTGCATAAATTAGATGACTTTCTGTAGGGCTTACAAGATACGCACAGCACCCATAAGCTTGTGTGCTTGCATCAGCAAACACATGAAGTCTCTGGGGCTTATCCCTAAACCCACAGCACCTTTGAATTTTAATGTTCTGCACTTTTGTTAAATCAGTAGCTAACTTCTTCCAAGATTTTTGATTTTCATTTGTTATTGGATCATCCCACCCAACATTTGTCCTCCAAATTTCTTGGAGGAGAATCTTTGATTTTATTGTTGAAGGCAGGAATAGACCCATAGGATCAAAAATTTTGGAAGCCTCTGATAATATTTGTCTTTTAGTATTTGCTTCCTCATCAAGTTTAAAACCTTTAGTACAGATTGAATCATGACTGTTAGAAGTTGCATCCAAATACCAGTTCATACCTAAAGTTTTAACTCTGTCTGATGGCTCAGTAAGACCATTATTATCTTTAAAATCTTTTTGTTTAAATCCTCATTATTTGAAATCCACTCTCTAAGTTCAAAGTTACCTTGTTGCATAATGTTTTGAGAGTGTTCATAGACTTCAGATAATTCAGATTTTGTTGTCGTTGAGCCTATTAGATTGTCTACGTAAAAATGTTCCTTAAGGAAGTTCAATGTTAGAGAGTTATTAAACTGGTTTAAATGATGTTAATTGTCAATGCTAATAGGCTAGGTGAGCAATTGGCTCCAAACAACACAACATTAAATCTATAGGTTATGAACCCTTTATTCAAATCAAATGGATCCTTGAACCATAAGAACCTAAGTTGGTTCTTATCATATTCATTTTTAAGATTTATTCTCAAAAATGCCTTCGAAATGTCACTTTGTACAGCATATTTGTCTAACCTGAACCTCAGTAAGATCTTCACAAGGTCAGAAATGAGATTAGGACCCTCAATCAAGCAATCATTCAAGCTGTGTTTATCACTGTCTTTGAGGCTACAATTATATACTACTCTAAGTTTTGTTGTTGGGGCATCTTGTCGATAAACCCCCCTATGGGTTAAATAATGACAACCATCTTTTTTAAAAGGGTTATCTGTTACTTCTTCAATGAAGCCTTTCTGTAGCTGTTCTTTGAAGACATTATTATATGTTTTTACATTATTTTCTTGTTTGAGTTTTTTCATTACTTTATATAAATGTCCTTTAGCTACTTTGAGATTATCTCTTAAAGTTGGACAATTTATTTTCCAAGGTAACTCAATAAAATAACTATTGTCTTTACACTGAATGGTGTCTTCAAATCTTTCTACCATTAACTGATCTTCTGAAGTTTGATGTGTGTCATGTATACCCACAGATTCTAGTAACCATAAAGTTTGAATTGCCTCATCCAAAGTTTCATTTGATAATGATGAATT
This sequence comes from Bathynomus jamesi, assembly GCA_023014485.1. Classification (NCBI taxonomy): domain Eukaryota; kingdom Metazoa; phylum Arthropoda; class Malacostraca; order Isopoda; family Cirolanidae; genus Bathynomus; species Bathynomus jamesi. The sequence goes on along the minus strand of JAJOZX010000181.1, from coordinate 837,779 downwards.
AATGTTCTCAGTTGAGATAATATTATTCAAAGTGTTGCTATTCTTACAGGTGTTATGTAGGACTGAGTTGAGGCACATAGTATTTATTGGTCATGCACTGTTTTGGTTTAGGTCTAGGTTGTAGTCTGATAGGTCACCCAAAGGGGCTATCCCTGATGGAGTCTGAATAGCTATACCATTACCTATCTCTACTATGCCCTTATGAATAAGATTAATATAATCTGCCCCTATTAGCATTTCAATGTTAGCTATTGTGTTGTTAGTGATATGTCTATCAGCTATTTTGTAGTGTTTTTTCAAATGATTTATGGTTTGTTCTAGTTTGGGTATAACCAGTTTGTTTTGTCCTACTTTAGAAATAATAACTGCTTCAATTTTCTTGAATTTACTTTCTAAATGTAGTTCCAGGTCAATTGTCTTATAGCTATTTTTGTCCGAGTTATCCTTAACAAAGGACGCAATATTGAAGTTTTGTTCATTCGGGTTTGGTGTCAAACCCAATTTATTAACTAAATTTTTTGAAACAAATGTTTGTTGAGAACAACAGTCTATAAGACATCTCACTGGAGTGGTACTACCCTCACTATTCACTAAGTCCAAAGTAATAGTTGGTAAAAGAATCTCAGTGTTTCTTGTTACATTGTTTGAACAAGCAGAATGTCCCATGAAAGTGGCATTTTCTTGATTACCTTTGTTTGGGGGAGGTATCTTTTGAGTTTGAGTACTATTATTTAGACACTTTGTGAATCACACTTGATGAGACATGTCGTAACTTTTACAAAACTTACACTTGAATCTTAACCTAGATTTACAGTCTTTCTTATAATGTCCCTGGCCAGTACACTTTTTACACAGGTTCAACTGTCACATCTTTTAACCCTTTGGTTAAAATCTGAATATTTGTCACACCCAGTACTACTGTGTTCATTACTTGCACAAATTTGCAATATGGTGTGTAAGTTGAGGCAGCAGTTACATTAAAGTTTCTGTAATGTAGGTGTTCGTGTTTTTGTAGTTGGTCACATTTGATTCTACAGTATCAAGTTTTGTCTGTTTTGGCTGTAGCTAGTTGGTCTCTGGGAACAGTCTTTGGTTTATCCATAGTCTGGGTCTTATGTGTTGGAAAATCTCTCAAGTTGTAATTATTAGGATATTGGGGAAGTGTTTCTTATTTGTGTTAATTAGGATAATTTTCTCCCGTCTTTAGAATTAAATTATCTTTAACCCTCGAAGGAAGGCACCTAAGTACTATGCTTTGTATAAGCCAAGATGAAGTTTTAATATTTATCTCATTGCTAACCAGTTGTCCTATAATAGCTTCTAATTTTGTATAAAATTTTCCATATCACTATGGTTATCTTTTATGGTGCAAATTCAAAAATTTGTTGAGATAATTCATATATAATCACATCTTTATTACGTAATTACGTTTTAAAAGATCAATAGCTACTTCATATGAATCCCCTACGGCTGGTAAAGGCTATCAGGTTATAGGCTGGGCCTTTAAGGGAACTAGTTAAGTAACTAAACTTTTCAACAGTTGAATATAAGGTTTATTACCTATTAAATTCTCAAATTTGTCAATGAAAGATGGGAATTGTACCGTGTCCCCTTCAAATGTTGGTATTTGCAAATGGGTAACTGAGCCCTCAATTCTTGTGACTCAGGATTTTGCATGCCACTTAAATTTTGTTGAAGGTTAGCCCTACTTTGATTAAATCAGAATTAGGTTTTTTTGGTGTTAAGTCAGTCAACCGAGACCGTAGTTCCCTTATTTGCTGTTCATTGAGCTTACCTGATCATCATCATCAGCGTAAAGGTCTATCAATTGTTCTTCAGCCATTTCGGATTCAACTAACTCTGAAATACTCTCATTAATGGCTATTATTTCCTTCTTTTTAATTTCTAATTTAATAATTACACACTCTATATTTTTCTTACCTGGTTGTGTAATATTGTTAAAAGTGTTCACAGCCTTTGTAACAGCTCCCAACTTTGCCCCCCTTTTCTTTTTTAACTTTTTCAATTCTGCACTGTCCATGTCTAAGTCAAAATTGTTTTAACTGGGGATCGTAATGAAATAGAGGACAAGAAGAAATTACCAGAGAAGAGAGAGCACAGACAAAACAGTCAAGTTCAAATTTGGTTTAATCCCCCCAAGTACTTGTGTGTCACTCAGGTCTAAGCTTATTAGAGAATGAGACTCCTTTAATGTAAATGCTTCCTAGTTAGGCCCTAGGTTGTAGACCTAATTAGGCTTGCTCAGGTTAGGCTTAGGCTAGACCATTTAGCCTAATTCTGCAATTTTTGTTAAGTAAGCTTAAGGTTTGTAAATTCCCCACACAACGGACCACCAATGCGAAAAATGCTCTGTATGATTGGTCCACATTAACCCACCCCTTATATCTCCAGTCTATACTATAGAGTAGATCAAGTCTAGCCTAGAGGGGTCAGCCTAGAGATTCCGGAAATGGTCCAGAGCGGGCAGATAAATTGAGGTCCACAGTAGGATTCCTCACAAGAATTAGGTTAGGGCAATCTACCTTCACCTTTGTTAAGCTATGAGTTGATGCTGGGTCTTAGGCCACAATGTAGGCCTAACTTGTCTGACCCAGCTTAATTTAATGAGATTAACTTTGGTGTAAAAACTCAATTAGTCACTTACTTTTTGTTATCGGAGTGTCTCCCTTCTCCGGTTATGTTTTCGAGAGCGCACTTTGCTGGTACGTTCCTCTCGCCCCGTTCTTCGTTTTCGTTCTCCCTTTGTTCTCCTCTTCGCGGGGCTTCTCGTACCAGCGTTGTCTTGGTTTATTCCTCGGTTGGTTGAGCGGTAATGTATCCTTATTACCGAGCACGCTCCTCCCACACAGTATATACATACTAGTGTGGAGAATAACTCTGGTGAGCAACCAATTGGTTTCATCCACCCAGTTATTGACATAAAAGGAATTTAATGATTGTTAGATTAACTACCTACCTACTCAGTGAACCATTTTCGTTACCTCCCAACTACCCACTCATCAGTTTTCCATACTCAGTAAGATCTTCACAAGGTCAGAAATGAGATTAGGACCCTCAATCAAGCAATCATTCAAACTGTGTTTATCACTGTCTTTGAGGCTACAGTTATATACTACTCTGAGTTTTGTTGTTGGGGCATCTTGTCGATAAACCCCCCTGTGGGTTAAATAATGACAACCATCTTTTTTAAAAGGGTTATCTGTTACTTCTTCAATGAAGCCTTTCTGTAGCTGTTCTTTGAAGACATCATTATATGATAGAATATTATTATCTTGTTTGAGTTTTTTCATTACTTTATATAAATGTCCTTTAGCTACTTTGAGATTGTCTCTTAAAGTTGGACAATTTATTTTCCAAGGTAACTCAACAAAATAACTATTGTCTTTGCACTGAATGGTGTCTTCAAATCTTTCTACCATTAACTGATCTTCTGAAGTTTGATTTGTGTCATGTATACCCACAGATTCTAGCAACCATAAAGTTTGAATTGCCTCATCCAAAGTTTCATTTGATAATGATGAATTAATGTTCTCAGTTGAGATAATATTATTCAAAGTGTTGCTATTCTTACAGGTGTTATGTAGGACTGAGTTGAGGCACATAGTATTTGTTGGTCATGAACTGTTTTGGTTTAGGTCTAGGTTGTATTCTGATAGGTCACCCAAAGGGGCTATCCCTGATGGAGTCTGAATAGCTATACCATTACCTATCTCTACTATGCCCTTATGAATAAGATTAATATAATCTGCCCCTATTAGCATTTCAATGTTAGCTACTGTGTTGTTAGTGATATGTCTATCAGCTATTTTGTAGTGTTTTCCCAAATGATTTATGGTTTGTTCTAGTTTGGGTATAACCAGTTTGTTTTGTCCTACTTTAGAAATAATAACTGCTTCAATTTTCTTGAATTTACTTTCTAAATGTAGTTCCAGGTCAATTGTCTTATAGCTATTTTTGTCCGAGTTATCCTTAACAAAGGACGCAATATTGAGGTTTTGTTCATTCGGGTTTGGTGTCAAACCCAATTTATTAACTACATTTTTTGAAACAAATGTTTGTTGAGAACAACAGTCTATAAGACATCTCACTGGAGTGGTACTACCCTCACTATTCACTAAGTCCAAAGTAATAGTTGGTAAAAGATCTCAGTGTTTCTTGTTACATTGTTTGAACAAGCAGAATGTCCCATGAAAGTGGCATTTTCTTGATTACCTTTGTTTGGGGGAGGTATCTTTTGAGTTTGAGTATTATTGTTTGGACACTTTGGTGAATCACACATTGATGAGACATGTCGTAAACTTTTACAAAACTTACACTTGAATCTTAACCTAGATTTACAGTCTTTCTTATAATGTCCCTGGCCAGTACACTTTTTACACAGGTTCAACTGTTCACATCTTTTAGCCCTTTGGTTAAAGTCTGAATATTTGTCACACCCAGTACTACTGTGTTCATTACTTGCACAAAATTTGCAATGTGGTGTGTAAGTTGAGGCAGCAGTTACATTAAAGTTCTGTAATGTAGGTGTTCGTGTATTATAGTTGGTCACATTTGATTCTCCAGTATCAAGTTTTGTCTGTTTGGCTGTAGCTAGTTGGTCTCTGGGAACAGTCTTTGGTTTATCCATAGTCTGGGTCTTATGTGTTGGAAAATCTCTCAATTTGTAATTAATTAGGATATTGGGGAAGTGTTTTCTTATTTGTTCTAAATTAGGATAATTTTCTCCCGTCTTTAGAATTAAAATATCTTTAACCCTCGAAGGAAGGCACCTAAGTACTATGCTTTGTATAAGCCAATGCGAAAAATGCTCTGTATGAATTGGTCCACAATTAACCCACCCCTTATATCTCCAGTCTAACTATAGAGTAGATCAAGTCTAGCCTAGAGGGGTCAGCCTAGAGATTCCGGAAATGGTCCAGAGCGGGCAGATAAATTGAGGTCCACAGTAGGATTCCTCACAAGATTAGGTTAGGGCAATCTACCTTCACCTTTGTTAAGCTATGAGTTGATGCTGGGTCTTAGGCCACAATGTAGGCCTAACTTGTCTGACCCAGCTTAATTTAATTTGATTAACTTGTTGGTGTAAAAACTCAATTAGTCACTTTTAGTTATTGGAGTCTCTCCCTTCTCCGGTTGTCTCATTGTCGAGAGCGTACTTTGCTGGTACGTCCTCTCGCCCCGTTCTTCGTTTTCGTTCTCCTTTTGTTCTCCTCTTCGCGGGCTTCTTGTACCAGCGTTGTCTTGGTTTATTCCTCAGTTGGTTGAGCGGTAATGTATCTCCATTACCGAGCACGCTCCTCCCACACAGTATATAAATACTAGTGTGGAGAATAACTCTGGTGAGCAACCAATTGGTTTCTTCCACCCAGTTATTGACATAAAAGGAATTTAATGATTGTTAGATTAACTACCTACCTACTCAGTGAACCATTTTCGTTACCTCCCAACTACCCACTCATCAGTTTTCCATATACTGGGGGCCCCGGGAGCTAAAAAATTTGGTGTCATTGTCACCAATTTTTGTCTGAGTGTAGACTAGCTAACTATTTAACTGTAAATGCCTGTTAATCTGATTAACAGTGCCTATCCTCACCTTCTCATGGAGAAGGTGTAGCATTTAATTAGAAGAGAAAATATACATCCATAGGATGAAACTGTCTATGGTCTTTACCATAAGAAAAGAAAAAATGAAAGTTAGAAGATAAAATTACAATTCCCCAGCATCTATTTTTTGTTGTAAAAATAGTCGCGCCTTTAATGCTGTTTGTCGCTGAGGTCTTGTGTCTGTCAATGTTGTAGTAGGATGCGTTACCACTCCTACTGTCAAAGGAATAGTTACTGGAAGTTCAGTGTCTCCAGTTGTTACTGTCAGTGGAGAAGGTTCTCCAAAGTCCATTGTTTTGGGTCCAGACTCTAAAGGGTACAAAAGAGAAATGTCTCTTGTTGTGTCACCCGTTGAAGTCCTTAATTTGACCACTCTTGTTACCCCGTCTGCCCCTGGTCTGAGTTCTGAAACTCTAGCCAGAGGCCAGTATTGTCTTGGAGTACTGTCATGTATGAGAACAAGGTCCCCTACCTTAATTGTGTCAGACCAATCCTTCTTAGTCATTTGTTTATGTCTCTCCCTTAGACCCATCAAGTACTCAGTTTTCCACTGTTTAATGAAATGAGCTTTAACTCTAGTTAAATGTTGTAACTTAGTCTGGAGCTCATCATGTCGTTGAGTCCAGTTTGGGTCTTCTGAAGAGTCTATATTGTAGTCCGGCAGGAGACTAACTTGTTCTCCCCGAATCAAATGATTTGGAGTTAATGGTTCTGGGTCATTAATGTTGTCACTCACATAAGTGAGTGGTCTATTGTTAATGATGTTCTCAATCTCAGCCAGGAGAGTGAGTAACCCAAATAAGTGTATCTGTTTTTTGCCAATTGCTTTCTTCAAGCAATTCTTTACTGTTTGTATATTCCTCTCCCAGATAGAACCATACCAAGGAGAGGCAACCGGAATATACTTCCACTTTATATTTGAATTTTTTATATGTAATTGTGTGATTTCATTGCTTAACAAGTCGTGGATGACTTGTTCACCAGCTTTGAAATATGTAGCATTGTCAGTCCAAACTGTCTTTGGTACTGAATGTCGTGCACAGAATCTCTTAAAGACAGCAACAAAAGATTCTGCTGTAAGGTCCTCCACAACATCCAAATAAACAGCTCGTGAGGCAGCACATGTAAACAGTACAATGTACATTTTTTGTTCAGTGTCACCCACCCCTACAGTCAATGCTCCTGTATAGTCAATGCCTACAGTCTCAAAGGGTCTGTTGAGAGTAACTCTCTCCTCTGGCAAAGCAGGAGGATTTGGTTTCCTATAGGGCCTAGCATGAATACGCCTACATGTGACACACTCACTCAGGACTGTTTTAACAGTGATCCTTCCCTTGGGTATCCAATAAGTTTTTCTTAATGTAGTTAGTGTCTGTGGTACCCCCATATGATATACATCATTGTGTGTTTTTCTGATTATTAATGTTGTCAAATAGCTAAATCTAGGTAAAAGGATTGGATTTTTGCTTTTGTATGACAGTTTTGATTTGTCTAATCTCCCTTTACACCTTAGAAGGCCTTCCTCATCTCTGAACAAGTTTAGATCCACAACTACTGATGGTACAGGTTCTTTTGTTTGTTTCCCATTAGTTAAGAATTCTAACTCTTTATTGTACTCTTTTTGTTGGGCTTGGCCTATCCAGTATTGGGTTGCAACTTCTGTATAATTATGATTATTTTTATTTAGCTGTTTGTTATTGTAGCTAAACAGTTGTGAGCAAACCTCAAACAGTAGGCTGTCACCCTGACAAGTTTGTTGAAATCAGAATACTTTTCATAATTAGTGATTGGTTCAACCTTTTCATTTGAAAAGATTAAATTTAATGTCAAGTTAACTTGTTCCACAGGCCATTGGTCTGTATTACAGAGCCACTTAGGTCCCATAAACCAAGTTTTGTTTGACTTCAACAACTTGTAGGATAAACCTCTGGTCAGAAAGTCTGCTGGATTCTGTTTAGTTGGAACATAGTGAAAGTTTACTTGTAGGCTTTCATTAGCGTCAGCTATTTCTTTTAGCCTATTTCTTACAAAGATATTCTTACTATTAATGCTATCATTCCGTATCCAGGCAAGACAAATCTGACTGTCAAGCCAGACGTGGATATTAGTTATGGCACATCATAGTAAGCATCCTTAAGCAATGAAATGGTTTTAATGGCTAATGTAGCAGCCAATAGTTCCAATTGAGGTATGGTTCGGGTAGGTTTGAGAGGTGCAACTTTCCCTTTTGCATAAATTAGATGACTTTCTGTAGGGCTTACAAGATACGCACAGCACCCATAAGCTTGTGTGCTTGCATCAACAAACACATGAAGCCTCTGGGGCTTATCCCTAAACCCACAGCACCTTTGAATTTTAATGTTCTGCACTTTTGTTAAATCAGTAGCTAACTTCTTCCAAATTTTTGATTTTCATTTGTTATTGGATCATCCCACCCAACATTTGTCCTCCAAATTTCTTGGAGGAGAATCTTTGATTTATTGTTGAAGGCAGGAATAGACCCATAGGATCAAAAATTTTGGAAGCCTCTGATAATATTTGTCTTTTAGTATTTGCTTCCTCATCAAGTTTAAAACCTTTAGTACAGATTGAATCATGACTGTTAGAAGTTGCATCCAAATACCAGTTCATACCTAAAGTTTTAACTCTGTCTGATGGCTCAGTAAGACCATTATTATCCTTTAAAATCTTTTTGTTTAAATCCTCATCATTTGAAATCCACTCTCTAAGTTCAAAGTTACCTTGTTGCATAATGTTTTGAGAGTGTTCATAGACTTCAGATAATTCAGATTTTGTTGTCGTTGAGCCTATTAGATTGTCTACGTAAAAATGTTCCTTAAGGAAGTTCAATGTTAGAGAGTTATTAAACTGGTTTAAATGATGTCTAATTGTCATGCTAATAGGCTAGGTGAGCAATTGGCTCCAAACAACACAACATTAAATCTATAGGTTATGAACCCTTTATTCAAATCAAATGGATCCTTGAACCATAAGAACCTAAGTTGGTTCTTATCATATTCATTTTTAAGATTTATTCTCAAAAATGCCTTTGAAATGTCACTTTGTACGGCATATTTATCTAACCTGAACCTCAGTAAGATCTTCACAAGGTCAGAAATGAGATTAGGACCCTCAATCAAGCAATCATTCAAACTGTGTTTATCACTGTCTTTGAGGCTACAGTTATATACTACTCTGAGTTTTGTTGTTGGGGCATCTTGTCGATAAACCCCCCTGTGGGTTAAATAATGACAACCATCTTTTTTAAAAGGGTTATCTGTTACTTCTTCAATGAAGCCTTTCTGTAGCTGTTCTTTGAAGGCATCATTATATGATAGAATATTGTTATCTTGTTTGAGTTTTTTCATTACTTTATATAAATGTCCTTTAGCTACTTTGAGATTGTCTCTTAAAGTTGGACAATTTATTTTCCAAGGTAACTCAACAAAATATCTATTGTCTTTGCACTGAATGGTGTCTTCAAATCTTTCTACCATTAACTGATCTTCTGAAGTTTGATTTGTGTCATGTATACCCACAGATTCTAGCAACCATAAAGTTTGAATTGCCTCATCCAAAGTTTCATTTGATAATGATGAATTAATGTTCTCAGTTGAGATAATATTATTCAAATTGTTGCTATTCTTACAGGTGTTATGTAGGACTGAGTTGAGGCACATAGTATTTGTTGGTCATGCACTGTTTTGGTTTAGGTCTAGGTTGTATTCTGATAGGTCACCCAAAGGGGCTATCCCTGATGGAGTCTGAATAGCTATACCATTACCTATCTCTACTATGCCCTTATGAATAAGATTAATATAATCTGCCCCTATTAGCATTTCAATGTTAGCTACTGTGTTGTTAGTGATATGTCTATCAGCTATTTTGTAGTGTTTTCCCAAATGATTTATGGTTTGTTCTAGTTTGGGTATAACCAGTTTATTTTGTCCTACTTTAGAAATAATAACTACTTCAAGTTTCTTGAATTTACTTTCTAAATGTAGTTCCAGGTCAATTGTCTTATAGCTATTTTTGTCCGAGTTATCCTTAACAAAGGACGCAATATTGAGGTTTTGTTCATTCGGGTTTGGTGTCAAACCCAATTTATTAACTACATTTTTTGAAACAAATGTTTGTTGAGAACAACAGTCTATAAGACATCTCACTGGAGTGGTACTACCCTCACTATTCACTAAGTCCAAAGTAATAGTTGGTAAAAGAATCTCAGTGTTTCTTGTTACATTGTTTGAACAAGCAGAATGTCCCATGAAAGTGGCATTTTCTTGATTACCTTTGTTTGGGGAGGTATCTTTTGAGTTTGAGTATTATTGTTTGGACACTTTGGTGAATCACACATTGATGAGACATGTCGTAAACTTTTACAAAACTTACACTTGAATCTTAACCTAGATTTACAGTCTTTCTTATAATGTCCCTGGCCAGTACACTTTTTACACAGGTTCAACTGTTCACATCTTTTAGCCCTTTGGTTAAAGTCTGAATATTTGTCACACCCAGTACTACTGTGTTCATTACTTGCACAAAATTTGCAATGTGGTGTGTAAGTTGAGGCAGCAGTTACATTAAAGTTCTGTAATGTAGGTGTTCGTGTATTATAGTTGGTCACATTTGATTCTCCAGTATCAAGTTTTGTCTGTTTGGCTGTAGCTAGTTGGTCTCTGGGAACAGTCTTTGGTTTATCCATAGTCTGGGTCTTATGTGTTGGAAAATCTCTCAAGTTGTAATTAATTAGGATATTGGGGAAGTGTTTTCTTATTTGTTCTAAATTAGGATAATTTTCTCCCGTCTTTAGAATTAAATTATCTTTAACCCTCGAAGGAAGGCACCTAAGTACTATGCTTTGTATAAGCCAAGATGAAGTTTTAATATCTATCTCATTGCTAACCAGTTGTCCTATAATAGCTTCTAATTTTGTATAAAAAATTTCCATATCACTATGGTTATCTTTTATGGGTGCAAATTCAAAAATTTGTTGAGATAATTCATATACAATCATATCTTTATTAATGTAATTACGTTTTAAAAGATCAATAGCTACTTCATATGAATCCCCTACGGCTGGTAAATGGCTATTAGGTTATAGGCTGGGCCTTTAAGGGAACTAGTTAAGTAACTAAACTTTCAACAGTTGAAATATAAGGTTTATTACCTATTAAATTCTCAAATTTGTCAATGAAAGATGGGAATTGTACCGTGTCCCCTTCAAATGTTGGTACTAGCAAAATGGGTAACTGAGCCCTCAATTCTTGTGACTCAGGATTTTGCATGCCACTTAAATTTTGTTGAAGGTTAGCCCTACTTTGATTAAAATCAGAATTAGGTTTTTTTGGTGTTAAGTCAGTCAACCGAGACCGTAGTCCCCTTATTTGCTGTTCAATTGAGCTTACCTGATCATCATCATCAGCGTAAAGGTCTATCAATTGTTCTTCACCATTTCGGATTCAACTAACTCTGAAATACTCTCATTAATGGCTATTATTTCCTTCTTTTTAATTTCTAATTTAATAATTACACACTCTATATTTTTCTTACCTGGTTGTGTAATATTGTTAAAAGTGTTCACAGCCTTTGTAACAGCTCCCAACTTTGCCCCCCTTTTCTTTTTAACTTTTTCAATTCCTCACTGTCCATGTCTAAGTCAAAATTGTTTAACTGGGGATCGTAATGAAATAGAGGACAAGAAGAAATTACCAGAGAAGAGAGAGAACAGACAAAACATTCAAGTTTAAATTTGGTTTAATCCCCCCAAGTACTTGTGTGTCACTCAGGTCTAAGCTTATAAGAGAATGAGACTCCTTAAATGTAAATGTTTCCTAGTTAGGCCCTAGGTTGTAGACCTAATTAGGCTTGCTCAGGTTAGGCTTAGGCTAGACCATTTAGCCTAATTCTGCAATTTTTGTTAAGTAAGGTTAAGGTTTGTAAATTCCCCACACACGGACCACCAATGCGAAAAATGCTCTGTATGAATTGGTCCACAATTAACCCACCCCTTATATCTCCAGTCTAACTATAGAGTAGATCAAGTCTAGCCTAGAGGGGTCAGCCTAGAGATTCCGGAAATGGTCCAGAGCGGGCAGATAAATTGAGGTCCACAGTAGGATTCCTCACAAGATTAGGTTAGGGCAATCTACCTTCACCTTTGTTAAGCTATGAGTTGATGCTGGGTCTTAGGCCACAATGTAGGCCTAACTTGTCTGACCCAGCTTAATTTAATTTGATTAACTTGTTGGTGTAAAAACTCAATTAGTCACTTACTTTTAGTTATTGGAGTCTCTCCCTTCTCCGGTTGTCTCATTGTCGAGAGCGTACTTTGCTGGTACGTCCTCTCGCCCCGTTCTTCGTTTTCGTTCTCCCTTTTGTTCTCCTCTTCGCGGGGCTTCTTGTACCAGCGTTGTCTTGGTTTATTCCTCAGTTGGTTGAGCGGTAATGTATCTCCATTACCGAGCACGCTCCTCCCACACAGTATATAAATACTAGTGTGGAGAATAACTCTGGTGAGCAACCAATTGGTTTCTTCCACCCAGTTATTGACATAAAAGGAATTTAATGATTGTTAGATTAACTACCTACCTACTCAGTGAACCATTTTCGTTACCTCCCAACTACCCACTCATCAGTTTTCCATACCAAGATGAAGTTTTAATATCTATCTCATTGCTAACCAGTTGTCCTATAATAGCTTCTAATTTTGTATAAAAAATTTCCATATCACTATGGTTATCTTTTATGGGTGCAAATTCAAAAATTTGTTGAGATAATTCATATACAATCAAATCTTTATTAATGTAATTACGTTTTAAAAGATCAATAGCTACTTCATATGAATCCCCTACGGCTGGTAAATAGGCTATTAGGTTATAGGCTGGGCCTTTAAGGGAACTAGTTAAGTAACTAAACTTTTCAACAGTTGAAATATAAGGTTTATTACCTATTAAATTCTCAAATTTGTCAATGAAAGATGGGAATTGTACCGTGTCCCCTTCAAATGTTGGTACTAGCAAAATGGGTAACTGAGCCCTCAATTCTTGTGACTCAGGATTTAGCATGCCACTTAAATTTTGTTGAAGGTTAGCCCTACTTTGATTAAAATCAGAATTAGGTTTTTTTGGTGTTAAGTCAGTCAAACGAGACCGTAGTCTCCTTATTTGCTGTTCAATTGAGCTTACCTGATCATCATCATCAGCGTAAAGGTCTATCAATTGTTCTTCAGCCATTTCGGATTCAACTAACTCTGAAATACTCTCATTAATGGCTATTATTTCCTTCTTTTTAATTTCCAATTTAATAATTACACTCTCTAAATTTTCCTTACCTGGTTGTGTAATATTGTTAAAATGTTCACAGCCTTTGTAACAGCTCCCAACTTTGCCCCCCTTTTCTTTTTTAACTTTTTCAATTCCGCACTGTCCATGTCTAAGTCAAAATTGTTTAACTGGGGATCGTAATGAAATAGAGGACAAGAAGAAATTACCAGAGAAGAGAGAGAACAGACAAAACAGTCAAGTTTAAATTTGGTTTAATCCCCACCAAGTACTTATGTGTCACTCAGGTCTAAGCTTATAAGAGAATGAGACTCCTTAAATGTAAATGTTTCCTAGTTAGGCCCTAGGTTGTAGACCTAATTAGGCTTGATTAGCTTAGGCTTAGGCTTAGGCTTAGGCTAGACCATTTAGCCTAATTCTGCAATTTTTGTTAAGTAAGGTTAAGGTTTGTAAATTCCCCACACACGGACCACCAATGCGAAAAATGCTCTGTATGAATTGGTCCACAATTAACCCACCCCTTATATCTCCAGTCTAACTATAGAGTAGATCAAGTCTAGCCTAGAGGGGTCAGCCTAGAGATTCCGGAAATGGTCCAGAGCGGGCAGATAAATTGAGGTCCACAGTAGGATTCCTCACAAGATTAGGTTAGGGCAATCTACCTTCACCTTTGTTAAGCTATGAGTTGATGCTGGGTCTTAGGCCACAATGTAGGCCTAACTTGTCTGACCCAGCTTAATTTAATGTGATTAACTGTCTGGTGTAAAAACTCAATTAGTCACTTACTTTTAGTTATTGGAGTCTCTCCCTTCTCCGGTTGTCTCATTGTCGAGAGCGTACTTTGCTGGTACGTCCTCTCGCCCCGTTCTTCGTTTTCGTTCTCCTCTTTGTTCTCCTCTTCGCGGGGCTTCTTGCACCAGCGTTGTCTTGGTTTATTCCTCGGTTGGTTGAGCGGTAATGTATCTCCATTACCGAGCACGCTCCTCCCACACAGTATATAAATACTAGTGTGGAGAATAACTCTGGTGAGCAACCAATTGGTTTCTTCCACCCAGTTATTGACATAAAAGGAATTTAATAATTGTTAGATTAACTACCTACCTACTCAGTGAACCATTTTCGTTACCTCCCAACTACCCACTCATCAGTTTTCCATAAAGGGGTTATCATTCGACACAACGGCATCGAACACCGGGATTCACGTGGGAGCCTGCGTCAAGATTGAGGAGGGTCTCGGGAAGCGCATGCAGGCACCATATATACGAAATCGTCCTGGCCCAAGTCTGGCCCGAGACTGGGATCTTCAAAAGATTCCAAGAGCAGTGGGGTTTCATCGACCGATCTCTTATCACCACTGCTATTGATTCAGATAGCTGCAGCATCGCTGGACCTCTTCAGGGTCTCAAGGACCGAACTGTCCTTGTCGTAAGGGAAGCTCTGGCTTCTGGTCAGCCGCAGGATGACTACCAAGAACTTCTTCAACTGGTTATCCTCTTTCTCGGGGAAGAGACTGTCGCCAATGTGCCACTGCGGAAGCCAGGAGCATACCACCATGCGCGGTGGATGGCGAAAGCCATTTACGGATTGAAGCTGTACCTCCTTCAGGACCAGTTCAGGATGACCGGGCGGGAGCTGAAAGGAGTCACAGAAATCTGCCTGTTTGTCGCTCTGGCCTACGCAAAGGCTTGGAGTCGTGCGACGAGAGCAGAGCAGGTCCCACGTGTGGATCTGGAATTCTTGCTGGACCTGGAAATACTGCAGGAAGATGCCGTGATCGTCGACGTCGCCAAGCAAGGGCAAGCGGCCATGAAACGACACCTCTGGTACTTCTCCGAGACGCTGTTCGGCTTGGCATTCTTCGATCAAGGGGTTCCTCAGGAAGAGAAACAAAGGATGCGAGAGAAGACAGCTCCTCGTCCTCGGCGTCGCCATCTGCGGAAGATGATCCCTCCTTGGCAGCCTCCACGTCTGCTTCATGTCCTTCTCCGAGGAAGCGGTCGAGGAACCTCATCACTCAGGATGTGGCTGTCGCGTACGACCGGATGAACATTTCTTATCGTGATGCAGCGATGTCCTACGCCGTCGTCGCGCAATCCTTGGGGCACGATTTGAACGAGGTATCCATCTCCTCTTCCACAATGTATCGTGCTCGCCAGTCGCTTCGGAAGCAAGTAGCAGAGGCGTATCAAGAGGGAGAATTCTGTCCTGAGGAGCCCTTGGTGTTGCACTGGGACGGGAAAATGCTGCCTGAAATCACAGGTGACGGATCTGTGGACCGGATTGCTGTGCTGGTCACCGGGAATGGCCAGGAGAAGCTGCTTGGAGTTCCGAAAGTTCCAGCTGGCACGGGAGCGGAGACGGCACGCGTCTGCATTGATCTTGTGCGGGAACACGACCTGTCCGAACGAATCAAGGGGTTATCATTCGACACAACGGCATCGAACACCGGGATTCACGTGGGAGCCTGCGTCAAGATTGAGGAGGGTCTCGGGAAGCGCATGCAGGCACCATATATACGAAATCGTCCTGGCCCAAGTCTGGCCCGAGACTGGGATCTTCAAAAGATTCCAAGAGCAGTGGGGTTTCATCGACCGATCTCTTATCACCACTGCTATTGATTCAGATAGCTGCAGCATCGCTGGACCTCTTCAGGGTCTCAAGGACCGAACTGTCCTTGTCGTAAGGGAAGCTCTGGCTTCTGGTCAGCCGCAGGATGACTACCAAGAACTTCTTCAACTGGTTATCCTCTTTCTCGGGGAAGAGACTGTCGCCAATGTGCCACTACGGAAGCCAGGAGCATACCACCATGCGCGGTGGATGGCGAAAGCCATTTACGGATTGAAGCTGTACCTCCTTCAGGACCAGTTCAGGGTGACCGGGCGGGAGCTGAAAGGAGTCACAGAAATCTGCCTGTTTGTCGCCCTGGCCTACGCAAAGGCTTGGAGTCGTGCGACGAGAGCAGAGCAGGTCCCACGTGTGGATCTGGAATTCTTGCTGGACCTGGAAATACTGCAGGAAGATGCCGTGATCGTCGACGTCGCCAAGCAAGGGCAAGCGGCCATGAAACGACACCTCTGGTACTTCTCCGAGACGCTGTTCGGCTTGGCATTCTTCGGTCAAGGGGTTCCTCAGGAAGAGAAACAAAGGATGCGAGAGAACCTCGCCAAGCCGGCATCAAGGAAAGCGTTGAAGCGTCTGGAGGGGAAGACTGTCCTCGGCTCCTTCAAAGGAAAGAAGATTTCGGATTTCGTTACCTCGAGGACGAAGGATCTCTTCACCGCACTCGGGATCAACGGCGCCTTCGTCGAAAATCCTGCTTCGTCTTGGGAAAGCGACCCACACTACCAAGCAGGCCTAGCTAGGGTCCGCGTCCTGGCTGTGGTGAACGACTCGGCTGAACGGGGGATCGCTCTCATCGAGAAATTCACTGCCCTAACAACGAAGGAAGAAGACAAACAGTACCTGCTGAAAGCAGTTTTCAAGAACAGGAAGGATTTTCCGAAGAAGCAGAAGGGGGAAATGATGAAGAAGTGATGAGTCTGTGCTCTCTGACGTAAGGCGTGATTTCTCGGGAACCCTTATTGTTATCAAAGGAGTCTCATTTTTGGCCAGGAGTGATAAATACGTAAAACGAACACGGGCATCTATGTGGATCAAAAATATAATGTGGTTCTCATTTATGAAACACCCTAATATATATATATATATATATCAGAGCTGGGCACTTCCGCAAACACTTCCGCAAACCGCAAATTCCGCAATTGCGGAAGTATGTTTTTCGTTTGCGGATTTGCGTTTGCGGCAAAGTCATCGCAAATTAGTGAATTTGCGTTGCGGAACTAAGACCGCAAACGCAAATCTTTCCGCAAATTTCCCACGTGGCCACTGGCCAAGCCCGCCTGGGTTCATGTTTTCCTCAAGTATAACACGGCCATCCCCAGCTCTGCGGCCGTGGAGAGACTGTTCTCCCATGGGTCAGATATAATGAAGCCCAAAAGGGCCAGCCTGACCTCTGACAACTTCCAACGTCTCGTGTTCATGAAGGGGAACATGGACATATTAAAACTGGATTTGGCTCAGTTACTGGAGGAGGACGACTGAACTTGTTGACAAAACCAGAGGCGTACACTTGTAGAGGCTAGAGGGGTTGAGTTGTACAGTGAGTTCAAGTTGTGTACAGTCACAGTGTTAACTTAATTTAACTTGTGTAATGTAATGTGTGTACAGTTACTACAGTTACAGTACAGTCTTCTCTAACGTGTCTAAGTCTCAAAATTTATGAAATTCAAATGATTAAATTTATTATTTAATTTATTTACTATTTACTTGCAGGAGGTGTTTTTGTTCAATATAATATATCAATATATGTAGTATTTTTATTTCTTCTACAATAGTGATTTATTGTAATAAATTATTTAACCTTGTTTTTAATAAAAACAAGGCTAAAACATTAAACATTAAAAAGATATAAAAACTTTTTATACCTCTTTAATGTTTTGGATACTTTTTATAGTTAAAATTGCGATTGCGGAATTTGCGGTTTGCGGAAGTGCCCAGCACTGTAAAAATTGGAAATATGGTTTGCGTTTGCGGATTTGCGTTTGCGGCACCAAAAATGGCAAGCAGTTTGCGGAGTTGCGGTTGCGGAAGGTAAGGTTTGAGTTTGCGGATTTGCGATTGCGGAAGTGATTTTGAGTTTGCGGTGCCCAGCTCTGATATATATATATATATATATATATAATGAATTCCACACTTAAACACGTGAAATGAATGAATGATCCAAACCCAAATGAATGTGCAAACCCACAAGGAAAAAGAAAAAATTATTCCAAGGCATTTCTCGTATTCAATAATACTGTAGTGGCAGTCATTCCCTGACGAGCTGTATTACTGAATATATGAAAGACCCTGGAATAATTTTTCCTTTTTCCTTGTGGGTTTGCATCATATATATACATATTATATTATATCAGTCAGGGGCGAATCCAGGGAGGGTAGTCAAAAGGGGAGGGGGCACCAAATAAACATCATGCCGAGCATTTTATTTGATCCGCAGTTTTTTTATATACCATATACTTCACCATAGGCGTAGCGGCCCGATTTTGTCGGGGGGAGGGGGAGGGTCAAGCGCATTTTGCCGAAAAAAATAAAGAAACTAAAAATCGATTTTAAAGTCGTATTTTATTAAACACTATTTGTAGGCAGACACAACTTTACAAAGGCTGAGCACCAAACAACTTACAACAATAGAAGAAGTTGTAATAGGTTATATCAAAGGGGGTACTTAAATACTGCTGTTTTGCGACAGGTTTTTCTTTCTATGATCAAATATTGCGTGGTTCAAGATCTGAAGACACATTTCGGGCAAAGAGATGATATCCTATATGAAAATTATAAAAAGTTTCGGGTGAAATCGTGGTGATTGAAAATATGTGTATTGGGCTTTTGCCCGAATTTTCGGTGTAATTGCCCGAAAAACTTCAGTCGGGCTGAATTTGGGGGGTCAATTGACCCCACTGAACCCCGCCTCCTACGCCTATGCGCTTCACCCACCCAGGGCCGGATTAAGACCTTTAGAGGCCCTAAACACTGAAAAGATTATGGTGCCCCCATATATATGTAATTCAAAATAAAAACAATACTAAACCGTAAAATAAATTTTTATCTTTCGAAATATAACAAACTTTCATTGTATGGTGAAATTAAAATAGCTTCTTTCTAGATTTTCTGATTGCAAAATCCTGCATAATTTCATCGAAGCTGACTCGACGAAGCATGTCCGCTTCTACACATTTCTTTGAAATATCAAATATCAAATTCTTTCAAAAAAATTTCTCATTTTTTTTTTGGTGCCCCTGCCTTGCTGATGCCCTAAGCACGTGCTTAGTCTGCCTATTGGGTAATCCAGGACTGCACCCACCATACTGTGATGTAGCAACGAGAAACAGGCTTCCTGTTCCTGTGCGTAATCTGAAAGGTATCAAAAACTCTCACTCGCCTATAAGGGGATGATTCAAATTTAAATTATATTATAATGCATAGATAGGTCCTAGTTTTCAATGGTGTGGTAGTGATAGTTGCACTGACAAAAACTATTATATATTATATTATATAAAATATTAGGAGTATATATAAATATAACATTTATTGTAGTTGCATGAAAATTGTAGATTTTATGGGCAATTTTGGAAAAATAGTGTAAAGCGTTTTATGGACTTCGGTAAAATTTCGACTTAGTCTTCTTTGGAGATCTAGCCTAGTGGGGCATGTGCCCCCTGGCCCCTCCATGGGTTCGCCCATGCCAATGAACCCCCCCAAAACCCAACACAGAAAAACTTGAACAATGATCAAAGCGATTTTTAATATTTGCTTTAGTTTATCATAGCGGCTTCGATTTTTCTTTTAAAAATACAGAAAATGTAATTTATAAGAAGGGAAACTAAAACAAGTATTTATTCATCGTGTTTCGTTCAACATTGTGGTGTTTGTCGACGTTGAACGTAGTTTACAATTGATTTTTGAAAAAAACAAGGCGCAAGTGTAGTTTACGTCCCCCTGTGGTGCCTAGCGTAGTTTGCGTTCCTCAACTTTGTCCGCGTATACCTAATCAAACAAAATGTTAAAACTAACGAAAATATTACGACTTAACCTAACCAATTGTCAATATATATATATATATATATATTATATATATTGACAATTGGTTAGGTTAAGTCGTAATATTTTCGTTAGTTTTAACGTTTTATTTGATGGATTCATTTAAAAAATGTCTCCTAAAGATCCTAGTGTAATTTACTTTCCCCAACTTTGACCTAGTGTAGTTTGTGTCCCCATTTGCGTCAGGGGAACGTAAACTACACTTGCTCCAAAAACAAGTATAACAGCTGGGATGATATAGAAAGACAAATTATAAAAATAACAATTACGAACATAACAACAAAACAATCGTCAAAATCGGGTGTATGTAAGGGGACCGTTCAAAAATTACGTAACGCTATTTTTGCTAAAACCTGACACCCCGACCCAGGGGTGTAGCCAGGAATGTTGCAAGGGGGGACGTGAACTTGAGCTACGTTCGTCAGGTTCCGTGGTGAATCGGGCGAGCCCATACAGTTAGGGGGTATGGGGGAGGGCTGGAAGCTCTCCCAGCGGAGTCCGTGACGGAGCCTCTTAAGCCAGCGCATTTTAAGCTTATTTTGTGTAAAAACTGTCTGAAAATGTCAGTGCAATTACCATTTTTGAACAGCCACTATACACCACATGAAATATGTACCTTTTCCAACAAAAGTTTGGATAGGACAGTCACATTGGTGCAATCTAAACTATATTATGATGTAATTACTTGTATTTTCTGAAATTTTAATCAGGCATTGATCCTATAGTTTTCATATTTAGCAAAAAAAGTAACTATTTTATTCACACATTTATTGATTTCATGCATACAATTATTTAGTGTATACACGTTTAACAGTATAACATATCTATGAATAACGAAATCATTAGAAGAGATCCAAATGAAACTCTCGCGTATAAGGCAAGTCAAAGGGATACAGAAACAGTTAGATCAGTTGAGACAAAAGAAACGCACATCTGTTTAACATATATAAAATTTTAAACAGGATAATCACATGGAAAAATAATTTAGGGGCTACTTGACAAAAAAATATGTACTTTATAAAATACGCAATTACTTTACTAAATCAAAATTGAATACTTTAGTAAATACGCAATTTACATATAGGTACACCACAAAATCACATTACCGCCGACCGTCCGTTTTATTCCAGTAACAAATTGAGTCGTCTCGCGTTTTTTCTCGCAAATCTATCCAATATTTTGGACGCTTGTCTCTCTCCATGGCGATTAAAGCTAATCCTGTCAGACAATCTTCACTCATTCTATTTCGTAGCCATGTCTTCAACCTGCGAAAGTTTGAAAATGAACGCTCTGGCGCAGCTGTGGAAACAGATTGAACAGCGAAAACCTGCAGTAGTCGATGGACGATTGGGAATGCAATACTATCGCATTTCTCTATAGCCAAAACTGCGTCACACTCTACTATGCTGCAGTGCATGCAATTTGCGAAACTAACTGGCGCCGAGCTGTGTTCAGTTTCCCCGCGCTTCATATTTCAGTAGTTCAGTACGATATGTGTTTAAACACGTCCAAACGACGCAAAATATCGCTTAAATAACATAACCTTACCTTACAACCTTACAAAGGTTCCGCGCGATGATTTCTCATTTCGCGAAGGTCAAGTTTGTCGCCCCTCCTCTCGAGTTGGCCTGGTGAAGTAGTGAGTTGGATTCTTGCGCTCTCCACCTCACATAGCCAGGTACGCCCGGCTCATCGGGGATTGTTCTGAGCCAGGCGTCTAGTCTTCTTTTGAAGATTTCCACTGCAACTCCCTTCGTGTTTCTTAGGTCTTTGGGCAACTGATTAAACAGTTTTGGGCCTCTCACTACAAAACTATTTTCTTTCAGGGTTAAGGATGTTCCCTGTCTCGCCTTCAATTTGGGAATACGACACAGTCTACCGCTTCTACTTTCCACGTTGTTTGGGGAGTTATGGGATTCAGAGTAAGATTAGGGACTAGTTTCTCCATTATTTTCCAAGTGTAAATAATGGTGTATCTCTCTCTTCTCCTTTCCAGTGAATATAGGTCTAGTTCTCGTAACCTTTCCCAGTAATTTAGTTCTTTGCACCCATTGATCTTGGCTGTGAAGCTTCTTTGGATCCCCTCCAGCTGTCTAATGTCTTCTTTTTTATATGGGGATGTTAGGACCGAGCAGTATTCTAATTTGGGTATGATCAGGGTTTTCAGTAGAGGAATCATTACATTCCTATCCCTTCGTTTAAAGGTTCTCAATATCTGACCCGTTATTCTCTTTGCTCTGTTTACTGCTATCTTATTTTGTGTTTCAAATTTCGCATCATCTGTCATTACAACCCCTAAATCTTTTGCTCTGGAATTTCTCTGAATTTCCTGTCCATTTGGGGTATAATATTCCATGGACTTTAGGTCTTCTCTTTTTCCGTACCGTAATAGCTGAAATTTCTCGGTGTTAAACTTCATATTGTTGTCTTCAGTCCACTTGTAGATTTTGTTTATGTCGGTTTGTAGAGATCCTATGTCTTCTGGGTTTCTTATTTTTCTACTGATCTTTGTGTCATCCGCAAAGGATGTTACTGTGCTGTCTCTGGTAACGTCCTCATCTATGTCAGTTAGCATGATTATGAAGAGTAGTGGAGCTAATACTGTTCCTTGTGGTACTGAGCTGAGGACCTCTGATTCTGATGAAGATACTCCTTGTACTGTAACGACTTGCCTCCGCTCACTAAGGAAATTATATATCCATTTCCCTACTTTTCCTGTTATTCCCATATATTTCAGTTTATGTATTATGATTCCGTGGTCACACTTGTCGAACGCTTTAGCAAAGTCTGTGTATAGTACATCATAGTTTTCATTACTTTCAAGTGAATCAATAATGTTGTTGTAGTGTTCCATTAGTTGTGATAGGCATGATCTGCCTGATCGAAACCCGTGTTGGTTATCATTGAATTTTTTCTGAGTTTCCAAAAAGTCATAGATTTTCTGTCTAACTATTCTTTCAAATATTTTAGTGAGATGAGATGTAAGCGACACTGGCCTATAGTTTTTGGCCTGGATCGATCTCCTCCTTTATATATTGGGACTATGTTCGCGCTCTTCAGGATGCCCGGTATTTCTCCCGTGTCTAATGATCGTCTCCATATCCAGTATAGGGGCTCAGCGATTGCATTCTTGCAGTTTTTGATCAGTGTGGCATTCCATTTATCCGGTCCTGCCGCTGAGTGTGTTTTTAGTTTCCCTATGGCTTGTGTAATATCATCCGTCGTAAAGTCGAAATCCGTTATACTTTCCCCTTGTGGTTCTTCTTCAAAGAACGCGTTTCTATCGCAATCAATTTGTCAGTTTTTGGGATACTGAAAGATGATTCATACTGAGCTTTTAATATTTCAGATACTTCTGTTAGATCATCAGATAAATCACTGTTCTCATTTTTTAAAGGTCCGATAGTCGCTTGGTTTTTCGACTTTCTTTTTGCGAAATTATAGAAGTACTTTGAGTTAACCTTTATCGCTTCTATAGCGTCATCTCTTCTTTTTCTGTATGCTTCTCGATTTGTTCCTGTATGACGACATCGATACTTTGTAGTTTATCATTTAATATTTTTCTGATGTTGTTATCTTTACAATTACTTAATTTTGCAGTCACTCTTTTTCTCTTTCGGAACAATGCCCTCTTTTGTCTTTCGAACCTGCTTCTCTTTCCTCTTTGTTGTATCTTTGGGACATGTTTTTCCACAATTTCTAACGTCTTCTCCTCTAACGTCATTAGCATCTCTTCCGTTGTCTTGGCCTCGAAAATGGTTTTCCAATCTATTACTTCCATGCTGGATGTCACATCTTCCCAGTTTATAGCTTTGGAGTGAAAATTAAAAATTTCGAATTTGCTTCTTTCTGTTGTGCGTGTTCTTTCCTTTCCTGTTGCCTTTATATTAGTTGTTATTTCAATGATATTGTGGTCTGATATCATAGTTGGGGATTTCTACATTATCAATTAGATTACTGTTGTTTGTGAATACCAAATCTAGGCAGTTGTTTTTTCTTGTGTTTTCTGTTATTTCTTGCGTTAACATAAATTCATCAGCTAAAGCTAGTAGCATTTTTACCTGCTCCTGGTCTTCTCGTGTGCCCCCCTTGTCCTGGTGGATACATATATTTTTTCCTATCCTTTTATATTTCATGAATGGGAAATTAAAATCACCACAGAGAAAAATATTTGGGGTTGGAGAGTGTAGATCTTTTACTAAGTTTCTTACCTCTGTAATGGAATCTGAAAATTTTGAGGTTGGCGTGTTTGGGGGTCTGTACATTACAATTAGTACCATATTTAATTTTTCAATTTTTGCTGCTACACATTCTACGTAGTTGTTTGAGGTACTTATAGCCATTTCTGCTATGTGCCTTTCGCGTGTGTAAATAGCACATCCTCCTTTACGTCTCACTGTTCTGTCGGCTCGGAGGATGTTATAGTTGTCAATTTGTATTTCTTTTTTGTCAATACAGGACTCACAATTTTCACAGTTCGCCTGGCAGTCCTTTAGATGAGTTTCCGTGAGGCATGCAAAGTCTGCTCCGGCTTCTTGCATGAGTCCTTTCAGGTATGCAACTTTGTTCGTGGACTGGTTTGATTTAAGGCCCTGTATGTTGGCTAGGATTATTTTTATTTTTTCTCTTTCTTTTTCGCATACAGGTGGTTCCGCTTTGTTTTCCATGGGGGTGCCGGTTTCGTTGCCTTGTGGTCCTCCGAGAATTTACCTCTTTTTATCTTTGTCGGTACCTGTTGTCCCGATAACGCATGAAGTGTCTTTGTTCGTACCTTCTGTCCGGCTCTCGGATTTCTATATTTATATTTGTCAGCTGGTTTTGTAATTGCTGGAGAGTATTTAGCAGCTGAAATGTGTTGGCTGCGTCTAAAAAATTTCCACTCTTCTTTGATGTTCGTTTTTTCTGTTCCCTCGTTGCGTTCCTTTGAGGGTGGTGGTATCGGCATTTTTTTTCGTATTTGCAACTCCCATATCTTTCATAAGTGTTGCAGACCGTAAGATGGTGGAACATGCATTTCTTATCAAACTTGCAGTATCCACTTGTGTAATGCATTTTGCATAATGTGGGATGTGCATATATGCATTGCCCATCCCGATATCTGCAGTTTCCTTTCGCGTAGTATTTGCATACGATATTTTCTACGCTTCTGCTTTCTTTCTTATTATTTCCAAGTTCTTAGTTTTGGCATTATCATTATTTTTCTTTGGCTGTTTATTTTCTACGTTTTTAGTTATTATCTTTTTATCATTTCGCTCGTTGGACCGTTTGTCTACTTCGCCACTTTTACTTATTTCTTTCCTTTCATCTATGTCTTCCTTCCGTATTATTGTTTATATCGTTATTTGTTATTAAATTGTTGTTCGTTATTATGCTGTTAATCGTTATTTCGTCTTCTCTCTCATCCACCCTGTTTTTCGTTGGGACCATTTCGGACATGCGTCCCCATTATTTCATTCTTTTTTGTAACTTTCGAGTCTGCTATCTCCATTTCTTTAAAGACCGCGAAAGAATTTACGGTCTGTGTACATGCGCCACATAGAAATTTGATCCCCACGACTTGTTTCGCGTTCGAGACAAGAGTTATTTCCCGATCATTCCAATTCATGCAGTTAAAGTCGTTTAATCGTTGGCAGAAATCACACTAATCGCTAGGCTTTCCGTTGTTACTAAATTGCACAAATTACAGATTAAGTGAGAATTTGGACCCATATCCATGATATTCCTTAATTAGCTAAGAAGAAATACCCACACAAATTCTTTATTTATTTTTATTTTTTATTTCTGTTTCTTTCCTTTCGATGGTCGAGGGTATTTCGAGGGTTTTCTGACCTTTGTGTTTTATGACCTTTTTCCTGCTTTGTTTCAAACTTTCTCGAATGCCAACCGTATTTCGTTTTGAATATATACGTTAAAATTGGTGATAAATTGTAAACTGTATTGCACTTTCTTATTTTAATGAAATTCACTTTATAATTTATATGCACGGATTCACTGATACTTTATACACTTTCGGGTGCAAACAGAATAAACCGCCGAGTAGATTATTCCCTTCTAATTTGGGTGTTAAATAGAGAGAGCAAAACAACACGTCCATTCACCACAGGGTACAAGCAACTATATATATATATATATATATATATATATATATATATATATATATATATATATATATATATAGTGGACAACTGAGACGTTTGCAATCATCTTTGCAACTTTCAGCAACATGCCATCAACAATGCGATATAACTCATCAAATCAAACTCGACAAAGCTGACGTCATACCAAGCGCTCAAAAGATGGCGTCACATCACCTAAGATCACTCAAGGCGGGACCTCGTTGCCTGCCTGACGCCTCCACCTCGTCTTTCTCTCTTCGAAGGAATTCAGTGATCCACGCGTTACCATCATGTAAACATCACCGTGTAAGGCCCCATTGGCTTTTTTAATATCACTCAATTAACTTTATATAAAGAATCTATCAATCTGCGCGCGTCATTATTGTCATATCGTAAGCATTAATTCAAGTGTACACATTATTTCCAACATAAACAATCCCATATTGTTTCAATTATAATTCAATTTATTTTGTGTAATTAAAGGACGAAAACTCGATGTATCAATCAACCTAATTAATAACTTAATTAAAAACATTACTTTGATATAACGATCTGGTGACCCCGGCGAAAGCATTCATTAATAACATTCACTTAATAATCATTATCAAATAACGTCAATTACCATCATTCCTTATAGTACCGATTTACTTTACGCATCAAAACAATTGGCCACTATAAATTAACGGTAACTATATATATATATATATACTCCTATTATATATAGCTACCAAATTCTTAAATGTTATAGTTTAGCCGTGAACCTTGGTTGTAATTACCGCAAATTCCCCCCCTGGACTTTCCAAGGGGGGGGCGACCGCCTCCCCCCCCCCCTGGCTACGTCCATGCCCCCACCCCCCTGTAACGTTCCGTAACGTGTAGGGTGTGGGGTGGGGGAAGTGTTACATAACATCTTAGGGGGTGTCTGGTCTAGCGTAACAGAACGACGTTCCTGGGGCATCTCCGGTGTTAAGTTTTAGCAAAAATATCGTTACATAATTTTTGAACGACCCCTAATTGAAGTTATAAAAGATATTACCAAAAACCTTACACTTCAATAACTTCAAATTTGAAGGGTTTTTGAAAGCCCTTCCACCGCTTAAGAGGAATCTTGAATTCCTTATTTTTCTTGGTATCTTTTGCAGTTTCTTCTCTCCTTTAATCAAAGCATTTTATTGTGGTGTTTGTCATCTCAGAAAGTTTTACAGAAAAAAAAAGAAACCGTATAGGCATAATGTACAGTATGTATAATGCATGTGCAATCAGTCATTGGAAAAACAGAAAGTATGCTATTTGTAAGAAACCTATTTGTAATTGTCCTAGTGTCTTACGCCTAGCAGCTATTTAAACCTAAAAGTTTCGTGTATTTGATAATACGTCTAACTGCATTTCACTATTCCCAGCCACCCAAATTCCCTTAGGGGAGTGCGAGCTTTTGATACCTTTCAGCTTATGCACAGAAAAAGGAAGCCTGTTTCCTGTTGCGACCTTATAGTATGGTGGGTGAAGCGTATCAGTGGTGGGATTCAGCCAGTTCGCATCGGTTCGTGCGAAATGGTTCCTAAAATTTCCCGAGTTCGCCGAACCAGTCCTTAACCCTTTTAGTCCGTGCATGATTTTTCTTTATACCGAATATTTATTTTATAAAAACACGCAATAAAAATTTGTACGTATATTCATAACCACCATTAACAATGCTTTTCTGAACGGCACTAAGTTGATCACGTGACTTGTTGTTAGAAGCTGACGCATGCGCACATAAGGAGTGGGGAGGGTGTGAGAAGGCGTACGTTTTTCAGTCCGTGTCTAGATAAAGCAGTGGTTGGTGTGTTTCAAGCCGTCTAGCCGTGGTACCGGTGTACCATTTGTACAAATATACAATAAATTACTTATTATAAATACCACGATATAGTCAATTTTTTAACGTGAGTAATTAGATCTGGTAACTTTTATATTTTATTACCGTAATACGGTAATAAAATAATAAAATAAAATAATAATAAGGATCCGAAATTTAGAGGACCTCTTAACCATTGCCAGTCCACCCCTGTTGTTATTATAATTAAAAATTTAGCTATTTCAGCCCGAAAATGAAGCGACAACATGTTTTGTCTGATTTTTTTACAAAGAAACCGAGATCTAAAAGTTCAAACGAAGATCTAAGCGAACATCTAACATCTAACACCAACAGGCAATGAAACTTCCACTTCCAATACTGTGCAAACCAGAGATGAATTTCAAGCAACTGCTTCCTGATTGCTGGAAAATGAAACAGGTCGAAGAATTCCAGAAAAAAATATGATGGTTTGTTTGTTCACAACAAGAAACTGGGTTGTAATTACTGCGCAAAATATTGATTCAATAAACATGAAGGGGATTTATGTATCGATGGAATGGGGAAACTGCAGTATTGAAGCATCAGGAAAAGATAAAACTGTCTAGCAAAGCATCTCTCAGAAAGAAAATGAATGAACACTTTTCATCGAAGGCACACAAATATGCGTAAAACAATTGAAAGATCGTGCGGATGATGTAATTACCAAATGCGTGGATAAAATGAACCAAAAACATATCAGCTCTACATGTACAGTCTTTAATACCATTTACAGTATGGCAAAAAGAACTAGGCCACTTGCTGACATTGAACATGAGAGTGAATTACAAGTAAAAAATGGGTTGGACATGGGAGTGGGACTTCATTCTCGGAAAACTGCCGTTAAAATAGTTGATCACATTGCAAGAGAAATTAAAAAGGAAATATTTACTAAAATAATCAAAAAAGATTTAAAGCTTTGTATCATCAGTGATGAAGCTTCAACTATATCTAGCAAATCAGTGCTCATAATTTTTTTAAAAGTAGAAGATTCTGATATTTCGCCAACAATTTTCTTCGATTTGGTTGAGCTGGAAGCGCAGGATGCTGAGACAATATACACAAATTTGTTAACAAGTTTACACGCAGTTGGATTTGATATTGGATATTTGAAAAATAATTTGGTCGCATTTTGTTCTGATGGTGCAAGTGTGATGCTTGATCGCAAGTCAGAGGTGAGCGCCAGACTTATACAAGATTTTCCTTACATCGTCATCTGGCATTGTTTGAATCCCCGCCTGCAACTTGTTTTAGATGATTCTATCACTGAAATAAAACAAGTGAATCATTTCAAAATGTTCACAGATAAAATCTACACGATTTTTCACCAATCAAACAAAAATCAAACGGAACTTTTCAACATTTCGGAAGCACTTGGACTAGAAATTATAAAGATTGGTAGTTTTGGGACCAAGATGGGCTGCTTGCAGCTTAAGATCAACACTCGCTGTATGGCGTGCTTATCCAGCTTTATACAAATATTTTTCTTCAAACGAAAAATATTCAGGAATGGCTACCCGTCTTCGCAACAAATTCTTCTTAGACGATTTAGTATTAATGATTGACATACTACAAGAAATATCACTACTTTCCAACGCCCTTCAAACCGAAAATCTAAATATTGCTGAGAGCTGAAAAACTAATAAAAAGATCAATTATGGCTTTTGAAATGCTTAAAGAAAATCAAAGAACCTTCGAAAAGAAAATTAATGAAACCAAAAAATGCGACGCCTTTAAAAATATTGATTTTATAGAAAATCAAATCTATAGAAAATCAAATCTATAGAAACCTTCCTCGTGAGAAACTACTGGATGAAATCATCAAACATATGAAAACCAGGTTGATGGACTGTGATCATTTAAAAACAAGAAATAATGCACAAAACAGTGATAATAGAATTCATGAACTACTCAGCAGGGGTGTAGTTGAGGGGTACCGTATACGCGGTATAACGGCGTTATACTTCCTAAAATTTCAGTGAAGTAGCGTTATACTACCTACTGTAGTAGCCATAGCTGAATACTGAGCACTTACGGACTTTCATTCACTATATGTAACTGTAGTATCTACTATATCACTATGAAATTGCATTATACCGTATACATACGACTGATACGAGTATCTATATGTGTGTGTTTTATTCATATTAAAAGTAACTAGAGCATGTACTGTATTTGTACTTTTATTTACTAAATATATTTTTTATCTTCCAATTTACTTTTACTATTTTTATACAGTAATTGTTCTATGAAACGCTCGATTAAAGTTTTGCCTGTAGCGTTACCCTTCCTAAAATTTTAGGACTACACCACTGTGAGCTAGTGAACTAGCTGCGTATGGTATATAAAAAAAATGTTCAAAACAACAACAACAACTTCTACAACAACAACAACAACTACAACAACAACAACAACTTCTTCTTCTTCAACAACAACAACAACTTCTACAACAACAACAACTTCTACAACAACAACAACAACAACTTCTACAACAACAACAACAACAACAACTTCTTCTTCTTCAACATCAACAACAACAACTTCTACAACAACAACAACTTCTTCTTCTACAACAACAACAACTTCTTCTTCTTCTACAACAACAACAACAACTTCTTCTTCTACAACAACAACAACAACTTCTTCTTCTTCTACAACAACAACAACAACTTCTTCTTCTACAACAACAACAACTTCTTCTTCTTCTACAACAACAATAACAACTTCTTCTTCTACAACAACAATAACAACTTCTTCTTCTACAACAACAACAACAACTTCTTCTTCTACAACAACAACAACAACAACTTCTTCTTCTACAACAACAACAACTTCTTCTTCTTCTACAACAACAACAACAACTTCTTCTTCTTCTACAACAACAACAACAACTTCTTCTTCTTCTACAACAACAACAACAACTTCTTCTTCTTCTACAACAACAACAACAACTTCTTCTTCTTCTACAACAACAACAACAACTTCTTCTTCTTCTACAACAACAACTTCTTCTTCTACAACAACAAACAACTTCTTCTTCTTCTACAACAACAACTTCTTCTTCTTCTACAACAACAACAACTTCTTCTTCTACAACAACAACTTCTTCTTCTTCTACAACAACAACAACAACAACTTCTTCTTCTACAACAACAACAACTTCTTCTTCTACAACAACAACTTCTTCTTCTTCTACAACAACAACAACAACTTCTTCTTCTACAACAACAACAACAACTTCTTCTTCTTCTACAACAACAACTTCTTCTTCTACACAACAACAACAACTTCTTCTTCTTCAACAACTTCTTCTTCTACAACAACAACAACAACAACTTCTTCTTCTTCAACAACAACAACAACTTCTTCTTCTTCTACAACAACAACAACAACAACTTCTTCTTCTTCTACAACAACAACAACAACAACAACTTCTTCTTCTTCTACAACAACAACAACAACAACAACTTCTTCTTCTTCTACAACAACAACAACAACAACAACTTCTTCTTCTTCTACAACAACAACAACAACTTCTTCTTCTTCTACAACAACAACAACAACTTCTTCTTCTACAACAACAACAACACTTCTTCTTCTTCTACAACAACAACAACAACTTCTTCTTCTTCTACAACAACAACAACAACTTCTTCTTCTTCTACAACAACAACAACTTCTTCTTCTTCTACAACAACAACACAACAACACACTTCTTCTTCTACAACAACAACAACAACAACTTCTTCTTCTTCTACAACAACAACTTCTTCTTCTACAACAACAACAACTTCTTCTTCTTCTACAACAACAACAACAACTTCTTCTTCTTCTACAACAACAACTTCTTCTTCTTCTACAACAACAACAACTTCTTCTTCTTCTACAACAACAACAACAACTTCTTCTTCTTCTAACAACAACAACAACTTCTTCTACAACAACAACAACAACTTCTTCTTCTTCTACAACAACAACAACAACTTCTTCTTCTTCTACAACAACAACAACAACTTCTTCTTCTTCTACAACAACAACAACAACTTCTTCTTCTTCTACAACAACAACAACAACTTCTTCTTCTTCTACAACAACAACAACAACTTCTTCTTCTACAACAACACAACAAAACTTCTTCTTCTTCTACAACAACAACAACAACTTCTTCTTCTACAACAACAACAACAACTTCTTCTTCTACAACAACAACAACAACTTCTTCTTCTACAACAATAACAACAACTTCTTCTTCTACAACAACAACAACAACTTCTTCTTCTACAAAACAACAACAACAACAACTTCTTTCTTTCTTCTACAACAAACAACAACAACTTCTCTTCTTCTTTCTTTCTTCTACAACAACAACAACAACTTCTTCTTCTTCTACAACAACAACAACAACTTCTTCTTCTCTTCTCACAACAACAACAACTTCTTCTTCTTTTCTTCTTCTTCTACAACAACAACAACAACAACTTCTTCTTCTTCAACAACAACAACAACTTCTTCTTTTTTTCTTCTTGTAGAAAAAGTTGTTGTTGAAGAAGAAGTTGTTGTTGTTGTTGTTTGTAGAAAGAAGAAGTTGTTGTTGTTGTTGTCGTCTTAAATATATAAATATTAAGATAGCCTACACTTTAAAGTTAATGACATTTTTTTCACAGGTAATTTAGTTTTCCCTCCAAACACTAAATGGCAGAAGAGAGAAAGAGGAAAAAAACTAATGCAAATTAAAGTGGGCGGAGTCTCGGAAATTCAGATGATATTATAAATAATGGATCACCTGAAGGTCCGTCAACCTAGCCTTTTTTAATTAGCTTTATAAGGCTAACTAACGAAAATATTACGACTTAAAGCCTACTACAGAGTCTTACATGTCATTCTTGAGGTGTCATACAAAATGAAATCTAAGACTTATTCATACTATTTACTACGTACCAAAGACTTATCTTCTGGGAAGCAATGAAAA
Source organism: Bathynomus jamesi (assembly GCA_023014485.1). NCBI lineage: Eukaryota > Metazoa > Arthropoda > Malacostraca > Isopoda > Cirolanidae > Bathynomus > Bathynomus jamesi. The sequence continues at coordinate 805,259 of JAJOZX010000181.1, read as the reverse complement.
GTTATATTGTCCGGATTTCCTTTTATCTGGTCATTATTTACATTTACACCAACATTTCATCTGGAAATATGAAGCCAAAATTAGCAGCCATTTCAGACCGATATCTATCCGCTGAACTACTTGACGCAGACTAGTCAGAAAAATCATCAATGGGATCTGCATTTTGTATTGATCATTTTAGAGAACGCTGCCAGTCAATTTTTGTATGAATGCTTATCAGTGAAAACTGTGAAATGAACCTTTATGATAAGCAGGGCCGTTTCCTCCAATGGGCGAAATAGGCGACTGCCTAGGACCCTGCGGCGGTTAGGGTGCCCCATCAGCCTTCGCATTTTATGTTTAAAGTTATTTATAATTTAATAACTTATTTATTATGTTGGTTTATATTTTATTTATATTTTTTATACTTAATGTTTTTCGAAACTAAACCATAAAATCCTTTATTTTCTTTTACAGAATTATTTCAATTTGGTAATTTCGTCTGGTAATCTGGTTTATCATAGTTGACATTATGGCATCTAAACGAATTTATCCTTCAGGCGCCGAAAAGTGTAGGAGGCAAAATTTCTGAAGGATACGATAGGGATTGAATTCGAAACAATTTTTGTATTTATTAAGTGAAATGTTTTTAAAAATGTAAAAATGTTTTTGTTCAAAGTGTGCACTGCTAATTATGTTTAAAAATTACAACAAAGAAACACTAACTTTCAATGAAAATTTTCATTTTGGCAATGCAAATTTGGCTTATTGTATGCAATGCTAGTTATTCTTTAAAATAAATAGTCCGGTTGCACGGGGTGGGAACCCTGCATTGTTTGTTATAAAGCAAATCTTGACGTATTTTGAAAGCTTATACCATCCCATTCAAGAATCCATCGGGTGTACACCTGACCCCCGCTTGGCTTTTTCAATATGGCCGCCATTTTCCAAGATGGCCGGCGAAACTGAAAAATCCCATATCCTGGTCAATACTTGATGGATTTTGATGAGCTTGGTGTCATTTCTAGGGGTGTTTAGGATGATGAGTCGATCTGGAGGGGTTGCAGATACTTTGGGAGTCGTTTTGACTCACATTCGTCAATACTCAAGGTCATTGGAGGTCAAACGTCCCCCGAAATAAGGAATATCCCATATCCCGGGCAGTCGTGGAGATATTTTGGTGATCTTACTGTCGTTTTTATGGTTTTGGGCGAGACTGAGTAGTTCTATAGGCACATGATAGCAGTAGGATATCATTTTGCAACTCCATGGGTCAAGTCAAGGTCATTTGAGGTTAAAGTTTGGCCTTGAAATATGATAATGCCACAGTTGACATCACTGTATTTGATTTATTTCAGTGACAATTTCTACAATCTAGCTAACTGCTGAGCACTTAACATCTTTTCTGCAGATAAAACCAGATCATAATACTTAAATGACAACCCACATTATATGGATATGGATATTCGGATATAAACCACAATTTATGCTGAAGTGCAGGGCACATGCATTCTATGGAAGGTTGCAAAGCTACAAGATATGACCTCGTAAGCAAAACAAAGCTCACACCTAGCTGGGGGATTGGCATTGACAACTTTGATGCAGTTAAGTTATTCACATTAGGTAACCATTTATTGGGGGCAAATATCAAAAGACATGGTTGTGTCAAGATTGTCAGGATCATCAGTCTGCTCTTCGTTTGCGTTTTGGGTCAATGGATTGTTGCAATCCAAGCCGCTGCCACATGCACAGAACATTGTGCAAGGGATTCCGCGTCCCATGCAGCCGCAGCGACTCCCCCTGCACGCTGATTGTGATTCACACCCACATCTAATTAGTTTCAGAACTTCATCTGGTGCTAAGCACACTCCTTCACCAACTGTTTTTGGGATGAGAACTCTGTTTGTTTCGTCTCTCTCCCACCCATAATGCACAGGATCAAGTGGTGGTGGTTCATAAGAACATCACTCATACATTCGGAAGCAATATATTTGTCTATGTGAGTACGATAGAAGTGAATTCTTCCTTGTTCTTTTTGCACTCACTCGCGATTTGCTTGCCCAGCTTCTTCACACCCTCATCAATATCAACAGATTCCTCGCAATCTTTTGCAATATTCAGGTATGAGGCAGCATAGTTTTTGAAAACTAACAACGTAGCGATACCATCCCCATGTAAGTCTACAGTTTCGTCTTTGAAGTAATCTTTAACTTTTACAATGAGCGACATACGTGACAACTTCTCACCACCTACCTCTTTGTAAAGCTTCTCTACTTCAATTGAATTCCGTGGTTTCATTTTGTCCTTCGACAATTCTACACACAAAGCAATGAAGGGGCGGTCTTCAGGTTCAACCCTTGACTTATTCTGGCAAGCTCTCTCAACCTCAACAATGTCAACATGAAAGGTAGACATACTGTACAATCTTTATGGTATCGGGCTTCTTCAGCCGGTAAATCTCCTTTCATCCTTTCATGCCCAACAACCTACTGAGTACAACTTGTCCCTGCTCATCATTTTTCAGTTTACACTTTTCTATCAATACATCTTTGTAATTTGTTTTTTTACCACCAAGCTTATCGGTCATAAACCTAGATGCTGGAATGCTGTATTGCACCGGAACATTAATGTCATAATTCTCGGGTAATATACACTCACTGACTTTCAAACAAAAGAGACAGTGTTTTCTAGGGTCATATACTGGGCCTTCACTGAGAACAGCACTACGTAGTCTTTTTGGCTCCACTGTAGGGGTATCACATTCTCTCTTTTTCATGAATGCTGATAAATTCCGCTTGGACACATAAGTGGAAACACAGTTCTTGTGACAACAAAGGATTTTTGCTCCATCTTCCAAGAGAGGCTCTAGTCTCGCTCGAACATCTGGCTGCCCTCTGATGTCGCTGCTCTCTATGATTTTCTGAATCCTCCCACAATTTGAAAGACCTTTCTGACCTCCAGGTCAGCTACGCAGGAAATCCTTGAAGAAACATTCATCTGCAGCTTTTGTAGAACCTGAAAAATAAGAATTTTGTTTATCCATTCTTCAGAGTACAAATCGCATTGAAATAATTTATCCTCAGCAAATGAAAACTAAACAATGCTCACCTGGTAAATTCTCCATATTCAGCAGTCAAAAAACAATTTGGAATCAGCACAACCAAGACGTCATCAAACCACCAGGTGGGCAGCACCATCAGCAATAATCTCAACAACCTGCAAAAAATAAGAGGAATAATTAGACATATTGGAATTCACTTTACCGTGGGGAAAATAATCCCTGATTTCATTTTAAACCCTATAGAACTACTCAGTCTCGCCCAAAACCATAAAAACGACAGTAAGATCACCAAAATATCTCCACGACTGCCCGGGATATGGGATATTCCTTATTTCGGGGGGCGTTTGACCTCCAATGACCTTGAGTATTGACGAATGTGGGTCAAAACGACTCCCAAAGTATCTGCAACCCCTCCAGATCGACTCATCATCCTAAAAACCCCTAGAAATGACACCAAGCTCATCAAAATCCATCAAGTGTTGACCAGGATATGGGATTTTTCAGTTTCGCCGGCCATCTTGGAAAATGGTGTCCATATTGAAAAAGCCAAGCGGGGGTCAGGTGTACACCCGATGGATTCTTGAATGGGGTGGTATAAGCTTTCAAAATATGTAAAAATTTGCTTTATAACAAACAATGCAGGGTTCCAGTAAAATCAGGGTATGTGCTACCGGACTAAAATGAAAAAAGTTAGTAATTATTTTGCTTTCTGTCCTATTTATGCCTCTCTCTCTCTCTCTCTCTCTCTCTCACACACACACACACACACACACACACACACACACACACACACACACATATATATATATATGCGCAAAAAAAAGAATGATCGCACTACCTCATGGATGGAAAAGTTAAGGACTTTGTGCATGGCACGTGGGGATTTCCATATATATATACACACAGTATATCACATTATATGTATATAAGGCAGATGTTTTGATGCATATCTGGCAAATGATCAGCTAATGGGTTGGGGCCCCCAAAAATTTTTTTTGTCTAGGGCCCCAAAAATTCTAGAAACGGCCCTGACGATAAGACTCCGTAGGTATCCTACTAGTTACTTAAAAAAATATAGGCTTAAGCAGTTTACATAATATTTTAATAAGTAGGCCTGGTTACGAGCCACTAGACTATGCATTAGTGTCCAGAATTTAGCCAAGCCTAACCCTAACATTTTATATATATATATAATACAACTAAGAATGGTCCCCTGAGAAACTTTTATGTTACACACAAACAGAAGTGGATTAAGACACCTCGGGGCCTCGGGGCAATAAGGACTATGGGGGCTAATTTTATTTTTGGGGTCCTTTTCTATAGCTTTTTATTAGCAATACATGTACATGTACAATACATAGTACATTTACACGAATTATATGTGCGGTGCTCAGGATAATTGAGAAACAAACTTAAAAGAAACTTAACACAGTGTATTTTGCCGTTTGCCAAACCAAACAGTATTAAACAAACGTTACTTTAGGGCTTATAAAACATAAAATAAAACAGGGAATTTGTCAGTTTGTGTACTCTATCATATTTAATCAAAGAAGTTTGCGAAATCTCGAATTATATTATCGAAACTCAGTTGATTGGGGGCCCCCTCAAACATGGGAGCCTGAGGCTTCAGCCTCAATAGCTTCATTGATATATAATTAATCCGCCACTGCACACACTGTGCATGGAACAAGGAACTCTTCTGGGAAAATTAAATTCACTATAGTCCGAATAAGTAATGATAAATGACAAACATTAGATTTTTTCGGATCACGTTAAGAATAGCGAACCCATAGGGTGTTGGGTTCGCTATTCTTGACATGGATAATTTTGGGTTCCATATTCTTGACATGGAAACTTTTGGGTTTGCTATTCTTAACATGGAGAATTTTGTAAAAACCTGTGAAGCTATTGGTCTCTTTTGTCATATTACCCTGACTGTTAGTACCGAGGGTAAAGCACGGGATCACCTAAAGAGCAGGGCCCCCAACCTTCTTTAATTAGCCTCATAAGGCTAACTTACAAAAATATCACGACTTAACCAAACCAATCGTTAGGTCAACTGTACGCCCTTGACGATTGGTTAGGTTAAGTCGTGATATTTTCGTTAGTTAGCCTTATAAGGCTAACTAACGAAGGCTGGGGGTCCTGATCTTCAGGTGATCCAAATCATGCAATCACCATCGCTATTCTTAATTTGTTGAATTTTGGGTTTGCTATTCTTAACATGTTTAATTTTGGGTTCGCCATTCTTAACATGAGGTAAATGGGTTCGCTATTCTTAACGTGATCCATTTTTTCTTTTTCACGATGTTAGCCCGACGTTGGTAACGGGTCACTCGCAAAGGGGTCCCAAAATATAGCTTCCCTCGCCAGCTTCTGCCAAGAAGATAAGATCCAGCTTTGGGACAGATCCTAGATCCAATACTGCAATTTTTTAGAACATTAATTAACTAAGAAATTATAAAATATAATGCTCTAAAATAAATTTTATACGCTGAAATTACATAATAAAAATTGTCTAATTTACCCTCATTATAAAAATGTATATGTATACCTATTTGGCGACGCACTGGTGCCATAGTCGATATATATATATATATATATATACAGGGTGGGCCGTAAGTTTCCATACATAGGAAAAATAAACATTTTTTTATGGACAACCATTTTTATTTATATAATATGCTCTACATGGTTGCCATTGTTTTGAAAACACATTTCAATACGTGTTCCCCACTGTTGATGAACACGCATTAGCACAGTTGACGTTATGCTTGTAATGGCGTTGGTGATACGTTCCTTTAGATGATTTATGTCTCGTATCTTTTCCTGATACACCATGGCCTTCAAGTGCCCCCAAAGATAGAAATCAAGGGGGGTGAGATCTGGGGATCTGGGAGGCCACTCCACAGGACCACGCCGACCAATCCAAGCATCCGGAAACTGCTGCTGATCCAAATACCGACGCACGTGAAGACCATAATGAGGTGGAGCTCCATCTTGCTGGAAGTAAACTGGGAAGTTACCTTCCTCGTTTAGCAGGGATGGGAAAATCTCTTCTTGCAACATGTTAAGATACCTTTCGGCATTAAGATTTCCACTGACAAAAATTGGTCCAATAATTCTGTCACCCCATATCCCGGCCCACACCATCACTTTACCGGCACCTTGCATCTTCGTCGGACTCAGCCAGTTAGGGTTAGCATTACTCCAATAACGTATGTTTTGCCGATTAACCTCTCCATTGACGTAAAAATTTGCTTCATCAGTAAACAAGATCTTACAAACGCATATTCTTAGGGTATCTGAAACATAAAAACAAACGTTTAAATTTTCCTATGTATGGAAACTTACGGCCCACCCTGTATATATATATATATATATATATATATATATAGTCTTGGGAATTACTCTTGTGAAAATTCCTACACTTCAAACCCCGACTGAGTAGCCAAATAGGTATATATACAGTATTTTTTAAAATGAGGGTGAATCAAGCAAATTTTATTAAGTAATTTGAGCGTACCAAATTTTTTTTATAAAATTACATATTTAATTTATAATTTCTTAATTAATTAATATTCTTAAAAATTGCAATATTATAATCATGCAACTTTGACGGAGAATATTTTTTGCAGCCAATCAAAGATGCTGGGGGTTGATGACGTTATGACTCAACTGTAAACAAATGAATGCTCATATTTAAAGTATTCATTGTTAATTAAAGTTGTATATTGTAAATAAATGCAAAAATGCCTTTAAGGTGTGCTGCGATACTCTGTAATAATATACAAATTTCCATTTGAGTAATGACGTCAGCAATGACGTAAAAAAAAAGAAACCGGAGGGACAAGTGACTGTTTTAGGGATTAGAGTTAAGAGTGACTAAGGGCTAACAGCTGTTCACTAACTCAGTTAGATTGCCACGCAGGTTGAAAATGCTGGAAGCCCAACACTGTATATGTTACGGAGAATCTGTTTAATTGGGCGTTTCATAAAATCCCAAAAATGATCAGGGAGAGCTTTCGGTGAACCTTTGTGGTAATCGGATGTACCTAGAATTGCTTGAAAACCAAAAAAATATTTCTATTCCGTTCTGGCTTACACCGGATTGGACTAGCCTTCTCTCCATTATGTGTTAGTTGTAATTTACCAGAGACATTGTCCCATTTCTTTCTTTTTGTCCATGTTATACAAGGCAAAGGAAAAAATTAAGATTCTCTCTATCGCAATATGGTGTCAGGGATTTTACTTTGTCAGTCCTATTAGGTGGGGATAGTATTTAGGTAATTATTCGTTTTTTGACCCACACTTTTTATAATAAGAGCAAACTTTTCTGGTCAATTTTAAGGTGTTCTGCACGAATCTGCCATCCGTTTCCTGTGCAAATGCGTGGTTTTCGAGATATCGTCATCTTGAAAACTACGCATTTGCACAGGAAATGGATGGCAGTTTCGTACAAAACACCTCAAAATTAACCAGAAAAGTTTGCACTCGTCATTTTCGTTTAAACTAACGAATTTAAACGAAAATATCATGACAACCTAACCAATCATCAAGGGTGTACAGTTGACCTAACTGGTGTCATGTACTGAACTGTCCGCAAAACATTAGGACCGATCAATTTGTGATGCATGGTCTTTACGGGGGCTCTGCCCCTGTACCCCCGAGACCTTAAACTGAAATGACACGTTTATTTTTAGGATTTTTTTTTACGATACCTAAAGACCTTCTGGTCTTTTCTTAAAATAGAAGCACTATTGCATTTAGGGCAGGTCATGAATGTCTTAATTATTCCATGATTGAAAAAAAGGTCTAAACTCTTGTCTTCATCGAGGGCAATATGGCGGATCATGTCTTCAAACTCAAATATGCATAACTGACACATCATACTTCGTTACAAAAAAACCAAACTGAAAAGAGTTCAACAGATGAAAAATTGCTAAAAATGATTTATTTGTAAAACAGGACAAATTGAATTACGCAGAAGTAGCCAGAATCACCAAAAATAAGAAATATTCACCAAATAGTCGATAAATATATATTGAAAAAACACCAAAAATAGGAAATATATTTTAATAAAAAAACACATTTTATACAAATTTGTATTAGATAATATATATATTTTCTTATTCAGTTTTGATTGGTTATTCAATATATATTGCTGTTATAACTGGGTGTGACACGGTCAAAAAGTGAATAATAACTGAAATTTATGTTTTTCCTATGGTTTTTGATGTGTTTTGAACGAATCTGATGGTTAATATTTGTTTTAATACTTTGTTCGTTTTCGATAGGAGGAGACATTCTATGACAATTTAACATATAAATTCGTATTCAGGACACCTTGAAACCTCGGGGAAACTGCTAAAAATCAAGGAAATGTAATAATTTTTTTTAGGGAAAAAAAAAAAAATTTAGACGTAAAAAGCAGCTATTATAGGCCATTGACAGAGTGTTTAGCTCTTAACGCTGTTAAAATTTAACCGATTGTTGTCTTCTCCAGTTTTATGGGGAGACATCTTGTGGCAAAATTAGGAAATATAGGTCAAATCAGCCAATTAAATCTGGTTTTTGTTTCACGTGACCTTATCTGACCAATCAGAGACGTACATTATTATTATTGCACAAGATTGACTAGGGACGAGCGCGGCAGAAAAAAAAAGTGTTCCTTCTCTGTTTCCCATCGAAAAGGCACGTGGGTTGAAAAATCCCACCTCAAACTGTGGCAAAACTTATTGTACATTGGGTTATTCTTGACAAAGCTAGATGCACAGCTCTATTTAGTGTTGGCTTCCGAAAGTGCAGTTAATTGGAGGAGTTTTTGCTTCGATGTCTGTGAGCATTGGCTAGGGTGGCCTAGGCCAACAAGTTCAAATTTGTGGGCCTGGTGAAATTGTCTATTTATTCCTGTTGGTCGCCGCTCATTTGTATAAACACCCCAATGCTGCTATTGAAGGTTAGAAATTGCGAAAAAACGCGGGTTAGGTTAAGTTAGGTTAAGTTAGGTTAGGTTAGGTTAGGTTAGGTTAGGTTAGGTTAGGTCTGAACCAAAACACATTTTTCTGGTGTTTTTTGGTGTGATTTGTTCAAATCTGAACTTCGTTTCTTTGGGAAATGAGCCATTTTTGAGAAATTTTCAATTTTAAAATTTCTCAAAATGGCTCATTTCCCAAAGAAACGAAGTTCAGATTTGAACAAATCACACCAAAAAACACCATAAAAATATGTTTTGGTTCAGAAAGGAGAAAAAGCACTAAAACGAATAATTACCAATCTGACCTTCAAAACCGTTGGAAATGACTAGTTTTTGAGATAACCCCCCTCCCCCCCAGCCGGCAATCTGGGGGACCCTGGTGGGGAAAATCACAGAAAACGAGTCATTTCCGACGGTTTTGAAGGTCAGATTCATTCAAAATACCTAACCTAACCTATCCTAACCAAACCTAACCTATCTACAACGCCACAGTTTCTGGTCTTGACGATATGTACACTCCGTTTTACAATGTGGACACTTCACTACTGTCGGTAGAACACCATGAGCACGCAGAAACTCAACACTTTTTTCTAAAGTTTCGTAGAAAGTGACAATACAGCTGTAATAATCGAATGAGCACACGTCACACGAAGCCATTCGGTAGCAAAGTAATTCAAATTTGAAATGGATGGAGCGCAGTGATTGGGCAGACATGTAATGGTCACACAAACGAACGTTGAACACACACTAGATACACACCAAAAAAATGTTTATATCTCGAAAACGAAGCATTTGCGATGGAAATGCTATAGAAGGAAAGTGTCTTAGAATTAAAAAATCTACTTAATGAACATATAATAATTGCTGGACGTTAGACGGGTGTAATACTATAATAATACCAATAATAGACTCAGTACTTGATGTAGGAACAGCGGAAGTGCTCCCATGGAACTTGGTGTTTTGGTCTTGGAGGATGTAAATAGCCTTATTGGCTGAGCTCCATATAAACTTCAATCAATCAAAAAGTTTAAATTAGATTACTGAAACAAGTTAGTTTAAGGCATGGTTATACAACAGAGGAGTAATTCCAGGACAGATCAACCAATGGACAACACCACCACTACTTCAATTTTGCTGAAACTTGGTACATGGGTAGATTTTGGCCAAAAAATATGATATCCCAAGTTTTTAGCTTGATCTGACCAACATTTCAAAAGTTATTAGCGACATCATTTTGAGGTCAAGCATTGACCTCACATTTTTCAAACTGCCATAACTTTCCTCTTGTTGGTCATAGCCCTATAAAAGTATACATATTTGGAATCAGAATGATCTGTAGATTCCAAACATGACATCATTTTTGATGTAGGATGAAAAATAAAAATTTTACTTATAAATGAATATTTGAGGTCATCATTTGACCTCTCTCATACTGAATTTCAGAAAAATTCATTGATGAGAAAAATATTCCCCTATCATTTATCTATCATTATCAGCTTTAAAAAGTTTGTGTATGGGCCATTATACATGTCAAAACACGATTTAAATAATACTAACTTTGGTTAATATGAGTTTTATCGTACTCAGAATATCAAAAGCAAATATAATTATAAAATATTAAAGCATAATTTTCTCATCATTTTCATATAAGTCACTATGCTCGCAGATGTGTCCTTACCAAATTATGTAGATTTGAATAATATGACATTTTTGCATTTTTTCCCGCCCTTCCAATATTTGATTGGTGACATCATGAGAACATGATATATGAGCTAGACTTTTTAAGTTGCTAGTTTACTTCTGTTAGTTTTTGATAGATGTTTGTGGCGATGACATGTGAACGGTGCGAATATTATTTTGAGGATTTAATATACGAAGTGCATTCTAATGACTTCCGAGTAATAGAAATATTGAATATGTTATTACATCATCATTTGTATAATTTAGGTCTCGGGGGTACAGGGGCAGAGCCCCCATAAAGATCACGCATCACAAATTGATCGGTATAGGGTTTTATATTTTTTATTTTTGAATTTCCGACGCTAAAATGTCGATCAATATCGATCAATTTGTCATGCGTGATCTTTACGGGGGCTCCACCCCCATACCCCAGAGACCTAAATTATACAAATGATAATGTAATAACATATTTATGTTAGGTAAGGTTAGGTTAATTAATACCAAAATACATTTTCCTAGTAATATTTGAGGTGTTTTGCTTAGATTTTGACCTCCATTTCCCTTGAAAATGGGCCAAATTTCAAAGTACAGTAGTCCCTCGCCATATCGCGGTTCACATTTCGCGGACTCGGTGCATCGCGGTTTTTTCTAGCCGAAATAAAATACGTACTCTAATTGAGTTGACAAAGAACTGCGAGATAGGAAAACCAGCGAAGCTTGTGCTGCTTGAGCTACTTTGCCTATATGATACCGTACACGGCACACCATTGGCCGATGGATGAGACGCGACCAATCAGAGCACGCTGTTCAGTATCCTGGGCGCTGATTGGCTTAGCATTCGTCGCATCTCGATCTGCAGCCTACCGAAGCATTCAGCATCTCGCCTTGCTCAGTTCACTTCCACGTGTTATTCATTTAGAAGAGATGTAATGCTCTTCTTTGCTGTGCAGTACATTCATCTCATCATCGTCATCACCTTCATCATTCAGTACTGCACAGCTAATTCATCGTCATCATCATCATTCAAGTTTTAGTATCTTCGCTGGTGAGTACCCATACGAAATTTTAATGTTGGTAAAATTATTAAAAAATACTGTATATACAAATGTTTTCTTTTTAAAATAGTTAGTCTCTTTCATACTCCGAGTGTAGAAAGTGTTTATAAGAGCGTGGGAAAGGTTTATAAGAGTGCGGGGAGGGTTTATAAAGGCGTAAAATACGTAATAAATATATCGTTTCTACTTCGCGGATTTTCACCTATTGCGGGGGGTTCTGGAACGTAACCCCTGCGATATTCAAGGGAATACTGTACTATAACTTTGTTGGATCTCATTTCCGACCGACGGAAATGGAGGTCAGATTTGAACAAATCACATCAAATACTACTATAAAAATGTATTTTGGTGTGTAAAATGACTGAGTTACTCAATACACATAATTACCCTAACTTCCTGTATTTTTTTACTATATAAACCTCTAATTTTGCCTCATTTCATGATCTAGACATCCTGAGAGCTAGATAGCTATAGGTGCTTGAATATAGAGAAGTATATAAAAGAGTGCTACACATGATATATATATATATATATATATATATCCCCGCAAGGGGGTTCTAAGCTCATGCTCTTTGTGCTCGTTTGTACGTGCTTGTTCCTGGAGGTTTCACGTGCACCCTCCCGGCCCTAGCACCCAAGGATGATGGGACTCGACCCTGCAGTCCTTGTCATCCTTGGTCTTTTTCCACTTCGACTGTCCCCTCCCCCCTTTCTTTTTCCTCTGTCTTTCCTCTCCCTTTTTCTTTGTTTTTCCGCTGAGATATGCCCTTTTAAATAGAGGCGAATCGGTTCTTCCTGAACTTAAAAAAAAAAAAAATATATATATATATATATATATATATATATAATATTGCTTGTTAATGCATTGTTATGTATTAGGTATTTAAACAAAAATAAATATCCCCCATTTCATCTCTGCCATAAGACTCATCAGACAACTTTGATTAAACTGGCTGTTGTTATGGGGGAACTTCCAATCCCTTTTATTAATGAATACAATATAAAAGTTATCAAAACAGTTGAACATTACTTAAAGAAAAATGTAATAGGTAATACATATATAATGACTCCATATTATACAAGGATAACATCATGGTAATTAACGTCCTACATATGTACATATACACAATAAAATTTAGGTTAATCTATTTATATGCTCCTTTGCAAAGTTTTCCATATCTTCTGCTGGGAAAATATACTGGATACGTGTTCCTCCTCTTAGTCCTGCCTGTACTGCGTCAAGGATATTGTTTATTGGCACTGGGCAACTATCTTCTTTGGTTGGGAATGTATATGATGGGACAATGCCTGAGGGATGCAGGAAATTGATAATGTAATCTTCATATTCAGCATTATAGTCTTTTACCAGCCCAAACCACAGTTCTTGTCCATATATACATCCAACAAAACACCCAACTTTCACTTCAATGCATGTGTGTCCCTGATGACTGCTGCCCTCTTCACTACCAGACTGAGTGCCAATATCCTTCAGTAGGCTTTTGAGCTCTCCTTTGGCACTCTGAGAGAGGGGGTAAACCATTAAGCTATCCATTGACATAGGTACAAATCTATGAAGTTTTAGGGTACCTGCAATTGACTTGATTGAAGGGCTGAAGTGCTCCTCTAATATCTCTTCGATCTCCTTGATTTTCATTGATGACACATACAAAAATTTTATTAAAGACTTCATTTCATTGGAACAAAACTGGTACATGTCTTCAGCTGTTAAAATTTGCTTTTTGACATGTCTTTGTAGGCTTGCTTTTGCTGCTGCTCTCTTGATAGTACCTCCAATTCCATCACATGCATTTTTGCCGTGCGATGTAGCAAAAAAAATGCCATTCAGCATCAATCCCAAAGTCAGCTCTGTGATGGCAAAGGTTCAAGAAATTGAATTTGTTCTTATACTGAGCAGCACATCCATCAGTAAAATAGTGAATTTTTGTCAGAGTTGGATGTTCTGCACGAATAACAGGTATTAGCTCTTGGAGAAAGAGTACACCATCGCTGTATTATGTTTCAATGAATCTGAAATGAAGCAATAACTCTGATGATAAACAGTATCAAATCGTTTCCAGTAAAACACAAATGGGTGTACTGTGCATCGAGAGTTTTCCCAATGAAATCCTTGTGCTGCATCCTGGACAATGAATGAATAGTTCTCTGCAAAATCTTCTACTAAGCACCCTTCATGCAATGGAAGGTTATTTTTTAAATTTTTAAAATATTCTGCTTGGTGTTTACTTGTAAAATGATGCCTTGTGAGATTAGAAATGCTCTTACTTAATGATTCTATGAAATCATATAAATTCTCAACCTTTTCTGTCAGTGAACAGCAGTCCACTGTCACTCATTGCTTATAATGAATTTCTTCTGGTAGAGTCTCCATAGCATCTAATCCTTCCAACAAGGCCTTGACACCCTGTTCGCGTGGGCAGTTTTGGCACTTATGCATCATGCAATCTTCATTGCTGATGTCACAAACTGAAGCAGCCATCACCTGTGAATATTCTAGATGTCTCACTCCAAGAGCTGCAAGCTGCAGTTTGGGATTCTGATGATATGTACAGACACAAACTGAATGTGTACCACTGCTACCTGTGAGGATACACCAAGCAGGACGAAGACTGGCAAAACTACTAAATCCAATATGAGGATTATTTGAATCCTTAGTAAATTCTGCATAGAGCTCTCACAAATTACAAAGTATTAAACGCTTTTGCATCTTTATCTTTTCTCCTTCTTCATTGATTACAACCTTGCAGTCTTTCATTCCAGGACATTGACAACTATATTCATCTAATTGATAAAAATTTCTCACTTTCACTTTTGTCTCATTTGTAATTACTTTGCCTTTACTCATTGATGGGATTTCAGGTAGTACTCCATGTTCACTTTTCAGACGGCGACTTTTTTTTACCATGTAAGTTGATGTTCCAAAGAATGTTGATGTTTTACCTACTGTAAATGGTGACATTGATAAAATTTGAAGTTTTAGCTTGCTGTTTTGTGTGGTGTTGAACTTATCCTTGAGCTCCCTCATGAGAAGTTCGTACCTGCAATTTTTAGAAAACTTTTATTAAAAAGATTTCTAACTAGCTAGTTGTAAAATATAAAAATTCTAAACATATCCCTAAGTGGATAGTTTTATTGCGTTAATTGGTGATACCTTAAAGCTACTTTAGATAGGCCTGATCATATACGGTATGTATAACAAAATATATATATATATATATATATATATATATATATATATATATATATACATATATACATATATATACACAACACACACAGTACCTAAATTAATTTAAGTGATACTTACTTAAATGTAATTCAGAATTCTTGTTGATGGACCAGCTTCTGGAAGTTCTACTCCATATGCAGATTCTATACTTCTCTTGATTTTTCTGTTGTCTTCAAAAGTTTGGAGGTTCCTTGTTTTTGCTTTTGCTGATGTCATACCAGCCGTAAGCAATATAAATATAGTGTGTGTTAGTTATACAAGTAAACTGTAATATTCATGGAATAAATAATATGTCAATTTATAATAAATATCATTCATTGTACAAATGTTTTTTATTTAATAATTATAGCTATATATATATATATGTATCTATATATTTTTATTTGCATCAAAATAGCCTTCCTTGTTTTTATTGGACTTTCATCCAAGTAGGGAAGTATATTGTCATGAAGTATGTCTTTCTTTGGAAAGCTGTCTAGATGCTTTGAATGAGTCATTAATTGTGGATTGGAGAGACTTGAGTCAGATGAGGCACATGAATCTTCACTGATTTCCATTGGTGAAATGGCTTCCACTGCTGTTTGCTTAAGAAGACCTGGTTCCTTTGATATTAATTTTAGACAATTTACACATAATAGGTCTTCTTTTAATAGTCCAAGACTCCTAAGAATAATGTCCTCCTTAACTTTCCTTACACTTTTAAAAATTCTTTTTTTATGTTTCTTCAGAGGATCAGAGCAAAATTTCATATTCTGAGGCATTTCGTAATAAGGTACTACACTATATTTATAAGCAGGTTCCTTCACTGTAGCACTGCAAAATAAAGAATATATGCAGTGGCGGTCCTAGCTTACATGACGCCCTGGGCGAACCTCACCTTCAGCGCCCCCCCCCCCCTGTTCGCCAACACACACACATTCGAATCCCCCCAAAATAAAGGACAGACATAACTCTTTCACAAAATAACTTTTTATTGGACTAATTGTTGGAACTTCAGAACCAAAACAAAGACTCAAATTTCTGAATTTTACAAATCCTTCATCACGTAAATAGAATAACTCACTTAAGAGAATGTAATTATGATACAGGGTGTCTCAATATACATGCAACCCATGTCACTGCTAATAATTCTGCCAATATTAATGTTCTCGTTCTATTTTCTCAGATTTGAAGAGAGGAGACGATAACAACTAATAATTATCAATCAAAATGCCTTGGACAAAGGAGGAAAAATTTTTTTGCGTCACTACTTATTTGGAGACGAAATCATTCAAAACTGTGCAAGCGAAATTTCGCAGGAAGTTCAACTTCAACAATTATCCCCAGAAAAGCCAAATTTATCGTTGGGCACACAATTTCAAGCCACAGGATCAGTAAACAATCTCAACAAGAAAGCAGAAACACCCAGATCTGGCAGGAAGGTGACTGCAAGATCTCCTGACAATGTGAATGCGGTGAGAGATTCTGTCGGAAGGAGTCCGAAAAAGTCAATCCGAAGACGTTGCCAAGATCTGGGTCTTTCACGTGCGTCAGTGCAAAGAATCTTGATCAAGGATCTTCAGCTGTACCCATACAGGATCCAGATCAAGCATAAACTCACACCAGCTGACATGGCAAAACGTGTTGTGATGTGCCGGTGGTTCGAGAACAAGATCGAAGAGGATCCTGACTTTCTTGATGATGTTTGGTTCAGCGACGAAGCACACTTCTTGCTCAGTGGGTATGTCAATAGCAAGAACAATGTGTTCTGGGGCACACAAGCCCCAGACGAGGTGCTTCAGAGGCCCTTGCACTCTGTGCAGGGTGTCAGGGTGATTGACAACTTCGCTCGTCGGCTTCAAGTGTGTCTGCAGCGCAACGGCGGTCATTTGGAACATGTGCTCTAATAAATGTATCCTTTGATCTAGACACCTCAAATCTTCAGTTTTTAATTGTTATCATATCAGCTTCCAGGAAATGTAATCTTTTTTGGAGTTTATTTTCTGAGTAATAAATTATTATCATGTCAATGGGTTCCATCTATTTTGAGACACCCGGTACTATGAACAGGAAAAATACAAATTAAATTGCACAACTGCCATAAATAAACTAGAGAATCAAATTTCTAAATTGTACAAATGCTCTATCACATAAATAGAATAAGACACTTAAGAGAGGATAATTATTATGCTACACTTTGAACAAGAAACAAAATAAATTGCACCACAGCACAACTGCCATCTAAAGCCTGACTCTTCTTACCTTCCTTGATGCAAAGTCATTGATCTTTTATTATTTATTTTATTTTATTTTTTATTTATTTCTTTATTTATTTATTCTTATTTTTATTTCTATTTTTTTTGCAGGCGCTCATGCCGCCCCTCCACAAATGCCGCCCTGTGCGGCTGCCCATATTGTCCATATGAGGAACCGCCACTGAATATATGACAGTACAGGACCTGTGGGCAAAAATAGTTGATGAATAACAAAAAAAACATGGATGATGATGATACTCAAATATACATAATAATGCATTAACAAGCAAACTATATATATATATTATATATATATATATATATATATATATATGGGGGCTGAGATACACCCCTCTCCGGCCCGGTCGATGGACCCACTGGAGGGGGAACTCGCCCGCCTGGTCGGCGTGGGTGGGACGTGCACGCCCCCGCGCTTGACCCGCCCCATCTCTCTCCTCGACCTGCCAATGCCTCTGGGTGAGGTATTATTTTCCACTCCCCCTCGTAGTCCTGCCTCCCCCGCACCTCCGGTGAAGGGAGGGGCATTCTGGATACCTCTCACATCCCCTTCTCTGCATCGCTCTCCCCCGGACGTCCGGGAGACTCCTCTTCTGGAGGACTTGCCGGCGTCTGGTTCCACATCGCCCCCTCGTCGGGGTGACCCTCGCCTTCGCCCTCGTTCGGCGTCCCTCGCTGAACTCCGGGGCTTTCCGATTCCCTCTTTAATCTCGGGCCGCCCGATCGGCCCACCCACCCCATAACCATCCTTTACGCTGACCTTCCTACCCCTCCCTATACCTCGCTCCTGCAGTGGAACATCCGCGGGCTCCTGGTAGGCCTCGAGAGTCTCTCCTCTCTCCTGGCCTCCAGGTGTCCGGCGTGTTTCTGCCTTCAGGAGACGATACTGGGATCCCGTTCCCTCCCTCGAGTGTCCGGTTACTGCGGGCTCCCTTCCCCGCCTCTCGATGGGGCGGGGGGGGGGGCGCCGCGGTCTTCGTGCACCGCTCCGTCCCTTTCCGCCCCCTCCCGCTCCGTACAGTCCTGCAAGCTGTGGCCGTGCGCCTTTCCTTGGGGCGCCAGCTCACGGTCTGCTCTCTTTACCTCTCCCCTAACGTACGCCCTCCACCCGATTCTCTCCGTGACCTAATTCTTCAGCTTCCCCGCCCTTTTCTGATTCTCGGGGACTTCAACAGTCGGGACCCGGCCTGGGGGGACGTTTGCTCCACCTTTCTCTCCGGGACCCTTCTCTCCCTTATGGACGAGCTCGAGTTCACCTTTCTGAACGATGGCTCCCCAACCTGCCTTCACTCGGCCCATGACAGTTTCACCTGTATCGACCTTTCCCTGGTTTCCCTCGAAATCGTGACGGAGTTCACCTGGGAGGTCCTGCTGGATTCTTCCGGCAGTGACCATTTCCCAGTGTGTCTTACCCCGACCCGTCTCCTCCCCCCCACCTCTGTCCGCCCGCGCTGGCTGTTCGCCCGAGCAGACTGGGCCTCATACGCGAGGGGCACGGCGATCTCGCCATCAATTCCTGCCTTTCCCTCCGTCAATGAGGCCCTCGCCTTCCTCGAGAATAAGATCCTCTCGGCTGCCGCCAGTTGCATCCCCCATACCTCTGGCTCCCCCAGGCCGCGAAGCGTCCCATGGTGGACCCCAGAGTGCTCCCATGCCGTTCAGGAGCGGCGCCGTGCCGGCCGCCGCTTCTACCGGACCCGCCAGCTGGAGCACAAGATAGAATTTCAGCGCCTGAAGGCAGTGGCCCGTCGGGTCCTGAAACTGGCCCGGCGTACCTCCTGGCGGAGTTACGTGTCCGGGATTTCCTCCTCGACTGCCCCTCGACTGTTTGGCGCAAGGTGCGTAGCTTTGAGGGGACCCGTGTCCCCCCTCGACCCCCGGTGCTTCGGGTCGGGGACGACGAGTTCGTGTCCGATCCGGAGGCCGTCGCGAACGCACTCGCGGCGCACTTCGCAGCCATCTCCAGTTCCGATTCCCCCCACTCCCGCCGCGACCCACCGGAATTTCCACCTCATAGGGATGACCCCTATAATCACCTCTTCCACATGACAGATCTTCGGGAGGCCCTCCGCCCCGACGCTCCTCCGCCCCCGGCCCCGATAATATCCCCTATGACTTGTTACGGCACCTCCACCCCTCTGCTCTCAGCTTTCTACTGGACCTCTATAATCGGATTTGGTTGGAGGGTTCATTTCCGGACCGATGGCGTGAGTCCATCGTCGTCCCCATCCCGAAGCCCGATAAAGACCCCTCACTCCCGTCGAACTATCGCCCCATTTCCCTGACATGCTGTGCCTGCAAGGTGATGGAGGCGATGGTCGCCTCGCGGCTGTCCTTTACCTTGGAGGCGCGTGACCAGTACCCTGCTACCCAGGCTGGTTTCCGGCGCTTCCGGTCTACCACCGACCCCCTCCTTCTCCTTAGCCATGACGTGCAGGAGGCTTTCTCCCGGCGTCAATTTGTACTCGCCGTCTTTTTCGACCTCCAGAAGGCCTACGATACTACCCGGCGGAGCGCGGTCTTCGACTGCTTACGCTCCCTGGGTTTCGTAGGCTTTCTCCCTTCCTTTATTTATAACTTCTTGTCCGCCCGTTCTTTCCGCGTCCGCATCGGTTCTGCCCTCTCTGACCGCTTTCCGTTGGAGGAGGGTGTCCCTCAGGGTAGTGTCCTTAGCGTCTTGTGTTTCTCACTCGTGATGAACACAGTCGCTACGGTCCTGCCTACATCCGTTCGTAGCTCCCTCTATGCCGATGACCTGGCTATCTATTGCTCTGGCCGCCTCCCGTCTTTGGCTGAATGTCGGCTCCAGCTAGCCATCAACGCGGTGGTTCGCTGGGCGTCCTCGGTTGGCTATGCTTTCTCACCCTCTAAGTCTTCCAGTATGCTTTTCCGTCCTCGGCGCCTCCGTCTGTCGCATACCTTCGCCCTTACCCTTGCCGGCACTCCTCTTCCCCTCGTCCCATCCGTTAGATTCTTGGTATGACCCTCGATGGATTTTTCGGTTGGGTTCCACACCTTAGGCGGTTGCGGCAAACATCTCGCCGCACCCTCTCCCTTTTGGGTCATCTGTCCCACACGACCTGGGGGGCGGACAGGCGTACTCTGCTGCGCCTGTACACCTCCCTGGTGCAATCCCGTGTCGACTACGGCTGTGTGGTCTACAGCTCCACCTCCTCTCCGGCACTCCGTATGCTGGATCCTCTTCTCCACTGTGGCCTTCGCCTGGCGTCGGGTGCCTTCCGCTCGTCCCCTGTCGCTAGTCTTCAGGTGGACTGTGGACACCCCCTCCTGCCCCTTCGCCGGGGCCTTCTCATGGCGAAGTGTTACCTTCGCATCTGCCGCCTTCCGATGTCCCTACTCTTCTCCGCGATCTCCCAGGCGCTATCCCGGCCTGACACGTGGCATTTCGCTGCCTCTCTGGCCGAGATTTTCTCGTCCCTGGGGATCCCCCCACCCTCTATTCTGCCGTTCTCTTTCGATCTGTCGCCCCCCTGGCGGACCACCCCTATCTGCCGTTGCCAGGCGCTCCGTGGCCTGCGTAAGGAGTCTCTTCCTGCCGTCCTCCGGTCTTCTTTTCTGGCCCATCTTCCCGTCCATTCGGACGACGTTCCCGTCTACACCGACGGCTCGCGCTCCCCTGCAGGTGTCGCAGCCGCCGTCTTCTCTCCGTCATTGTCACCTACCTCCCGGGGTATCCCCCTGCCGGTTCAGGCCTCCATCTTTTCCGCGGAGCTCTTTGCCCTTCTGGAAGCCCTCCGTCTGGTATCGGGTTGTTCGCGGTCCTCCTGTACCATTTTTTCGGACTCGCTGAGCGCCCTTCAGGCGCTCGAGCGCTATGATTCCCCGGACCCCCTCGTACGCCTTATTCAACAGGAGTACCATGTCCTGCACACCGTTCACCGGATCCGGGTCACCTTCTGCTGGGTTCCCGCCCATGTTGGTGTTTCCGGTAATGAGGCGGTGGACCGCATAGCCCGGTCCGCCGCCTCGCTGCCTCCCCTCCCCGCCCGCTCCCTCTCAGACTATGTGCAGGTCTTTCGTTCCTTTTACGACCGCATGTGGCAACAGTCCTGGGACGATGCCACCGGAAATAAACTCTGGTCCATCCGCCCCCGTCTGTCATATTGGGTGTCCTCTTTCCACCGCTCCAGACACAAAGAGGTCGTCCTTGCGCGGCTTCGCATCGGCCATACGCGCCTCACGCACGGCTATCTTATGTTCCGGCAGGAGGCTCCTCGTTGCGCCTCCTGCCAGTCGCCTCTCACCGTCTCTCACATCCTTGTGGAATGCCCCACCCTGTCGTCAGTACGTCGTCGCGCTTCCCGTTCCTTTCTGATTTCCCCCCCCAAACGTTTACGCCTTATGCTCGCTGAGAGCCCTCTCTTCTCGCTTGACCGTCTTTTCCTCTTCCTCTCCCAATCTCGCATCCTATCTGAGCTTTAGGTGACTTCTCACCTGTAGTCCGCTGTTCTCCCTTTTCTAGTGCCTTTTCTCCGTCTCCGTTTCTCTTTCTCGTAATCCGCCTCGCCATGATATCTGCTACCATATAGCGGGAAGTGGCGGTAAACGCCCCAATACAAAAAAAATAAAATATATATATATATATATACATATATATATACAGGGTGAGTCAAAAGTAGCGCCCGATTTCTGTCAGTTGATTGTTTGTTTGCCATTTGTATTACAGTGTACAAGAAGGTAGAAATAAATGAATGACATGTTTATCTAACCATTTATTCGGGGGAAAATTATTATGGAACTGTACCAAGCTGTTTTACTTGCAATTTTCAAAGTGCCCTCCCTCGTGATCGATGCACAATTGCAGGCACAGAGTGGCACACACGCCTGCAGAGTTCGATATCAATTTCCTCAAACTTTGCAGTGATTTCAGCCTTCAATTCCTGAATGGTACGAGGCTTTTCACGATAAACAAGGTCTTTCATGAGCCCCCAAAGAAAGAAATCTGGAGGTGTAAGGTCTGGGGAGCGTGCCAGCCACTCGATCGGACCGCGGCGGCCGATCCACTTTCCGGGAAAGTTTTCATCAAGCCACTGACGAACATGACATCATAATGAGGTGGAGCTCCATCTTGCTGGAAATAACAGTCCTGATCTTGTAACCTGGGCCAAAAGAAGGTTTGCAGCATATCCAGGTAAATTTCTGCAGTGACAGATCCCTCAAAGAAAAAGGGTCCAATTATCCCTAATGGAGATATGGCTGCCCAAACTGTCACGCCAGGTAAATTTACCTCCTCCTCAACTGTCACTCTTGGGTTCTCCGCAGCCTAGTAGACACAATTGTGTCTGTTAATTGTGCCGTTAAGCTTAAAACATGCCTCACCTGACCACCAGATGTTGTCTAGCATTGTGTCCTCTTTGTCAAGTTTAGCTAAGAACTCTTCGCAAAATTGAAGATGGCGGTCGTCATCTCCATCATGAAGGGCATGCAGTAAGCGTGGAATGTAAGGTTTCCATTTTTTCTTTTTTCTGGTGAAGGATACGGATAACACTCGCTTCCAACTCTGCAGATAAATGGCGAGTTGACTTTTGCGGACTTTGTTCCAGTCTCCTGATGGCTTCTTCAGCCTTAGCTACATTCGTTGCCATTTTCGGACGACCGGACTTCTTTGCAGTGGCTACCGACCCTGTTGCTTCAAATTTCTCGACAATCAATCGTATGTTTCTTCCCTGGGGTGGGTTAATATCGAATTCCTGTGCCAAATGGCGTGCCACCATCATTGGTTGTTCATTACATTTGTAGTAATGTTTCACGGCCGCAATGCGTTGATTCATTGAAAGGTAATTCATGGTTCAATTTGGTACAAATTAAAGTAACTTTCCAAACTCTCAGCAATAACCTGCAAAACAAAAACAAAAATAAACTAAGAAAATTAATAATCTGCAAGACAATTATTAACAACATGACTTCCCAGAAAGAATCTGACAGCCGAAAAAACAGAAATCGGGCGCTACTTTTGACTCACCCTGTATATATACCATGTGTGGCACTCTTTTATATACTTCTCTATATTCAAGCACCTATAGCTATCTAGCTCTCAGGATGTCTAGATATAGTGTCCATGTAAAGCTCTAGGTCCCCATCATCATATGACCTTAGATGTTGCAAAGGCAGCTAAACAACCCCAAACAAACAAAAAAAAAATCCATTGGTATTCATGGAATTTCATAATGTTTAGGATTTCTGATGACAGTTAGGTCTGTGTTTTTTTTTATTATATACTGGCCTTAAATTAAAAGGAAATAAAGCATTGCATTTAGTTAAAATATGTTACTGTATTTCAGGCTGTTATCAACTGCAGTGCAGCCAGAAACAAATGCAAACTGGACAAAGATGTTAAGAGCTGAAAATTCTTTGTAATGAATGTTTTTGGGCAAGACAGTTACTGAGCAAGTAGCCAATGTTTTATACAAATAACCTCGTAAGAGAACAAGTGGAAAGTCTGGAGATGCTTGTTAATCCAGTAAAAAGTTTTCACTGTAGGTTTTAAATAATTTTTTATAATAATTTTTTATTATTGAAGATAAGTGTTGTAGGATGTGGTAATTTCAAATAGCTAAAATAGTATAAACACATGGTTTATCCTCGGGTCATTCTCTGTCAGATCAACCAAAAAAAATTGAAATTAACACCCTCATCTCTCATATTTTGCTGAAATTTGGTTTATAGGGAGTTTGTGAGCCCTGAATCCATTTCTGAAATTATAAGGTCAATCCGACCAACGGTTCAAGAGATATGACCTCGGGCAATTTGAGGTCACTCGCGAGGTTACTAACATTTGGCGAGCCATAACTTGGGTAATAATTGTCATAATTATATAAACGTATATATATTTAGAATCAGAAAACGACAAGGAATCCAAATATGCAAGTTTTAGAACTCTAGGTTGAAAAATAAAAAGTTACACTGTAACCAAAATTTGAGGTCACGATTTGACCTCTGGGGTATCAAATGAGAATTTTTTTTTTAAATGTAAAAAATGAAGGCATAGGCATTGGCTATTAGAATCAGCAAAAAAAAGTTTGTTTATGTTAGTATTTTTCATGTAACTAACATAAGTGAACACCATATTCATAAGTTGTGCGTCAATTCTACCTATTTTTTCACACTTAAGCTCATAATTTGACCTATAGAAATTAAAATTACATTTTTTATAGATATAAAAAACAAAGTCAGAGTTCTTGACTAATAGAAACAATCATAAAAAGTTTGTTTATGTTGGTACTTTTCATGTAACTAACTTATAAGTGAACACCATATTTATAAATTGCTTGTCATTTCAAGGAATTTTTATATCTTAGCTATCAATTTGACCTCAAGCTCCAAGAATTTAATAAAAATTGTATTTCACTGCTAATCTACACTGGCAATAATAGTTATAATAGTGAAAGGGGAAGACTAAGCTCACATGTAGCCTAAACAAACCTGTTGAAACATGTTGCTACTTGTCTAAGTGCAGAATCAACACAGATAGTTGCAAAATTCCTTGTCTACAGGTTAGTACAGTTCCAGCCAGCACTGTGGGTGGCTGGTGGGTATGGTGTTTTAATGAGCCTCAGAGACTATCAAGGCCTAAAATATTAAGTGTGTATAGCTATATTTTCTAAAAAATATATATTACCTAATTGTAAATCCTATATCTTTACAGATCAAAATACAATGGTTCGGCACTTGAAATACTGCCAGGACCCTATTCAAAAACACAAGAAACGCATAACAATCAATCTTAGAAAAGTGACTGATGTACTTGTTGAAAAATGTGCTGGAAGAGTGAAAAGAGAAAGAGAGACTTGCATGATGCAACTTTGCAATGATTGCCCAAGAGAAGAGGGTGTCCTGGATTTTCTTGTTACTTGACAGTGTGAAATCAGCTCCAAATGAAATATCTTACAAGCAATGGGTGACTGTTGACTGTTGTACAATGGTTGATAAGGTGGAGCCACTTCATGAATACTTATCATCCCTAAGCATGAAAATATCCTGCATGGTTCGTCATCACTTTGTTGCTCAGCAACAATCACAGTACTTCAAGCAGTTGAAAGAAACACTACCACCTCAGAGCGAGGTAGTTATAGTAGGTGATTTCTCTGAGAATTATTCTTTCATTGTCCAGGATGCTGCCCAAGGGTTTCACTGGGACAATTCACAGTGTACAGTTCACCCTTTTGTCATCTATTATAGATCATCTGCAGACCAGGAACTTAGCCATTTTAGTGTCTGTTTCTTATCTGCATCACTAAAACACAACACTATAATGGTTTACTCATTCATATTGAAGCTTATGACATATGTTAAATTCAGATGCCCACAATTGAAGAAGGTGCACTATTTCTCAGATGGATGTGCTGGCCAATATAAGAACAGATACAACTTCACAAATCTCTGTTACCATGAAGAGGATTTTGGTCTGTCTTGTGAATGGCACTTCTTTGCTACATCCCATGGCAAAAATGCATGTGATGGGATTGGAGGAACAGTGAAAAGAGCTACTGCTCGTGCCAGTTTGCAGAGAACTACAGAGAGGCAAATTCTTACACCAGAACACGTGTTTCAGTTTTGTGAAGAAAACTTGACCAAGAAGATAAATTTTTTCTTTGTAACTACAGCTGATTTGAAAGATGCAGAAGAACGATTGGAACATCGATTCAAGGATAGTAGGGCTATTCCTGGAACTCAGAAATATCATAGATTTGTTCCCCTAAACAAGGAAGAACTGATGGTGTATCCCATTTCAAGTGGCATTGGAGAAAAGAAAAGAATAAGGAAAAGTCATTTTACTAATGAACCTGCATTGCTTGGTAACCTAAAATGTGTCAAACCAGGAGAGTATGTTGGCTGCATTTATGACATGCAAGTTTGGTATGGAATTGTGGAGGAATATTGTGAAGAGTTTGATGATTTCACTGTGAACTTTCTACATCCCTCTGGGTCATCAGGATCAAGTGCATATTATTATCCATCAAACAAGGATTCATGTGCAGTGCCAGGACATCATATATTAACTGTAATGAGTTGTCCTACCCTAAGAGGAGGCAGCAGAATTCAATACATTTTTCCACAAAAAGAAATTGATGAGAGCATCGAGCATGCAAAAATTGTATTAGGCTAGCACATGAATCCTCTAAGTAGGTCTTCCCCTTTCACTATTATAACTATTATTGCCAGTGTAGATTAGCAGTGAAATACAATTTTACATTTTTTGCCTTTGTTTTTATATCTATAAAAAAATGTAATTTTAATTTCTATAGGTCAAATTATGAGCTTAAGTGTGAAAAAATAGGTAGAATTGACGCACAACTTATGAATATGGTGTTCACTTATATGTTAGTTACATGAAAAATACTAACATAAACAAACTTTTTTTTGCTGATTCTAATAGCCAATGCCTATGCCTTCATTTTTTACATTTAAAAAAAAAATTCTCATTTGATACCCCAGAGGTCAAATCGTGACCTCAAATTTTGGTTACAGTGTAACTTTTTATTTTTCAACCTAGAGTTCTAAAACTTGCATATTTGGATTCCTTGTTGTTTTCTGATTCTAAATATATATACTTTTATATAATTGTGACCATTATTACCCAAGTTATGGGTCGCCAAATGTTAGTGACCTCGCAAGTGACCTCAAATTTCCCGAGGTCATATCTCTTGAACCGTTGGCGGATTGACCTTATAATTTCAGAAATGGATTCAGGGCCCACAAACTCCCTATAAGCCAAATTTCAGCAAAATCTGAGAGATGAGGGTGTTAGGCACTGGTTGATCTGACAGAGAATGACCCCCCAGGTCTCAATTTTTGTTCACAACTATTATATTCATATTAGCTAAATACCTGCCTAACATACTGATATTTAACTTGTTCCTAACTCTTTATTCCGAGACTTCACCTTTTCAAAATCAGATTTAAACAAAATAGGATAATTGTAATCTACATAGGCATAAGTGTATGGTACATTTCCCATTGATTGTTTATATTTTCATTACTGCACTGTGTTAAAAAGCTAGGTGGTGTAGTAGGGTGGCCCTTAGTTGTATGTGATTTTCTGAAATGAAATATTTTTCATCTCCCAACCTCCAAAGTTGTTCTAATCCATGTAAAAATGCTCTGTGTAAAATTTCAGCTCAATCAGACAATATTAAGATGGCTCCCAAAGGCCCTAAAGTTTCAGATTTTAACAATATTGATATTTTTTCATATAAAACCGTTTTTATCTTCTTTACAGTGTTTTATTCGAAAGAAATATAGAATATGATCGAAAGAGAATTCAATTTACAATAAATTTAGTTATAACCATTATTTACTTAAAACCAAAATTGGACGAGATATTCATGGAAATTGAAAAGTATCATAAGTGCGTAAAAAAACCGCTTCTGGAAGGTTCTAGAAAGTTCTGCGCCTGCGGCCTATATAAGTGGCGTCCCTCAACACTGCTCAGTCATTTCAGTTCAAGTCTTCAAGCCAGTAAGGCAGTTTTCTAAGTTCGCTCCGGGTTATTTTCCTGTACGCTCTTTCATTTAGTGAATATATATCAGTTATTTCACGTTGTGATATAATGGCATCATCATTAAAGTCCACTTCAAAACCTCCGCGCTGTTTACGGAAAGATTACGAATGCAGTCTCATTGGAAACATAACAAACCAAATTGTAGGAGTGAAACTACCTTCAAATCGGCAAGTACTTAGTGTTCTTTTCTTCAAAATACGTGTAGTTAAATTATCCATCAAAGCAAGTGCGACCTTAGTTGTAAAAGAAGTTCTAGCTTTTTGGGAAAAGGCACGAATTCCCACAAAACGAATTGATCATTGCATTGAAAAAGTTAAATCACTGCATAAAGAATGGGGAGATTTACAGAAGAGGTTGAGTAGAGAATCAGATGTGGAAACGAATAAACGAGCGAAATTCCTCGATAAATTAGATGATTTATTTGATGTTGCCCATGAGAATGCGTTAAACATCGTTAAGAACGAAGAGGATAAGCAATATTTGCTATTGCAGCGTAAGAAAGGACGACCAGGTTCCATGGCTGGCATTGATCGCAAATTTAATGCGAGTGAAGAAAAAAACCAGGAACGCATAGAAAAGGAAACAGAGAGAAGAAAGAGAGCTTACGAGGAAATGGAACGAAATGTCATGGTTCACCTACCATCATTGTCAAGCAGTGATAGTGAAGATGAAGAAGACAGCCAGCATTCTAATGATCCAGCTGAAGATACACAACCAGGCTCAAGTGATACAATGAGAGTGAGTGAACCAAGTACTTCGGGTACGAGAGGTACACTAGATTTTTTCACTCCACGTCTGTCTGAAGCATTAGACAGGTGTAGTAACTAATACTGATATGC
This sequence comes from Bathynomus jamesi, assembly GCA_023014485.1. Classification (NCBI taxonomy): domain Eukaryota; kingdom Metazoa; phylum Arthropoda; class Malacostraca; order Isopoda; family Cirolanidae; genus Bathynomus; species Bathynomus jamesi. The sequence continues at coordinate 776,647 of JAJOZX010000181.1, read as the reverse complement.
CTGTAGTGTGCAGGCATAAGTTTAGTACATTAACAATTAAATGGAATATTTGCGAAAATTAATTATGGTATAATCCCTGAAATGAGTAAAGGCAGTCTAAAACATAGATGAAGCAAGCTTATGATATTAAATCATTCCTCTACACAAGTATCTCACATTAATGAATTAAACTTAAAACTAAGTGGATATTAGTCATAAAAATGATTTCAAAATACGATGCTAATATATGTCATTTGGTGTTCTATAGGCCTTAATCTTTTCAAAAGAGGGCAAGCAACCTAAGTCATTATATATACTGCTGTGCTATGTTGTTTGCTGTCATCCCTTTATGACCATTTTATTGAATCCATCCATGGTTTTCAGCAAAATGTAGCCCATTGCCTCAGCTGTGTGCGCGTGTGCGCGCGCACATAAATTCAAGTTTTTTTGGATGTATAGTTGGGCATGGTTAATCAATCATTTTTAGGAAAAAGTGATGAATGATGAAATTTTCTAATTAATCAATGATTAAAAATGAAATACTTCTGAAAAGGGTAAGAAAGAGCTTTATTGTTTCTGTTGCATGAGATAAGACTGAAGAAAATCTTTTGCTCAAACATTTAGTTTGCTTTAGTTCAAGAAATCAGGCATGTGCGGATTAGACAGTTTATACATGCAAAAAGGTGCCAAATTCAAATGATACATTACAAAATTTAAGGTAAAATGATGCTGAAATTATTAGGAAAATTAATCATTTCCCATCATTTTCTAAAAATATTTTTTGATTAATTAATTTGATTAAATTTGAAACAATGATTAACTGATTAATCAGAACCATGCCCTAGTGTATAGCCTAATCTATAAGCCGCAGAAACATCATGAAAATTAGGTAGACCTTAATTTATAGAAAATCAACCTCTTTTCTCATTAAGTTACTGTGCTTATCTTTTTGTTTGTCATTCTTCTGTTATTCTGTTGTTTTTTCAAAGTTTTTGTTAGGCCCTATTTATTAATCCTCAGTTAGTACAGTACCGTAATATGTTTATCTTTGATATTTGCAGGAGTGTAATGATGTAATGAAAATAGATTTGGAAGAAAAAATACTGAATCCACAATGGAGGGTTTCAAAGAACTTGGGGCCTTTGGTTTATAGGTAGAGTATTTTGAATGTTATAGTTATTGCGAAAAGATCGTGCATGCTTTAATCTGTAGGAAGACTGCTATTGTTTTTTACTGTTGAGATTGTCACAAAAGTGATTTGGTCATAGAAAATATCTTGTATCGTACAGTAATTTGATTTCTCGAGTGTTTTTTAATGTCAGTGTAGTAGACTACTGTAAGATAATGAAGGATATGGGCCTGTATAAGCTAGTGACAATAGGTACTTGGAAACATCTGTTAATTATTTAACATCATGCCTCCAACCAAATAAATTTGGAGGAGATATACTGGTTTGCAGCCAAGGTCAGAGGTCACAAATATAGGAATGGACATTGGTGTCGTTCTGAGTTAGTTGTTTTTGAAACGTTTTTGCTGATCTTGGAGGAGCTAGCTTCAAACAAAAAAATCTAGCAAAATCACATTTCCCCACCTTTTGGGGGTGAGTGCGCTCCCAGGGTCACATGACCTTGAGCATTGACAGGGTAAGGAGCCAGCTCAACCTAACCCAGTACCAGCAGCTGGGAGTAAACTCAGAGCCTCATCCCCTAGGCCTAGAGCATAGGTTCTCAACCAGTGGGCCACAGCTAGTATTTGTAATGCTTCAAAATAAGTCACACACACACCATTCCTTTCAAATGTTTCGTGCAATGATTCCTCATTTCACGAAGAAGGTCAAGCTTGTCGCTCCTCCTTTCGAGTTGGCCTAGTGAAGTAGTGAGTTGGTTTCTTGTACTTTCCACCTCACATAGCCAGGTACGCCTGGCTCATCGGGGATTGTTCTGAGCCAGGCATCTACTACTATTTTGAAGATGTCCACCGCAACACCACTCGTGTTCCTTAGGTCTTTGGGCAGCTGATTAAACAGTCTTGGTCCTCTCACAAAAAACTATTTTCTTTCAGGGTTAAGGATGTTCCCTGTCTAGCCTTTAATTTGGGAACACGACAGTCTTCCTTTTCTACTTTCCACTGTTGTTTGGGGAGTTACAGGGTTCAGAGTAAGATTAGAAGCTAGTTTCTCCATTATTTTCCAAGTGTAAATAATGGTGTATCTCTCTCTCCTCTTTTCCAGTGAATATAGGTTTAATTCGTGTAACCTTTCCCAGTAATTTAGTTCTTTGCACTCATTGATCTTGGCTGTGAAACTTCTCTGAATCCCTTCTAGTTGTCTAATGTCTTCTTTTTTATATGGTCATGTTAGGACTGAGCAGTATTCCAATTTGGGTATGATCAGTGTTTTCAGTTGAGGAATCATTATATTCCTATCTCTTCATTTAGGTTCTCAGTATCTGCCCAGTTATTCTCTTTGCTCTGTTTACTGCTATCTTATTTTGTGTTTCAAATTTCGCATCGTCATTCATTACAACTCCTAAATCTTTTGCTCTAGAATTTCTCTGAATTTCCTGTCCATTTGGGGTATAATATTCCATGGATTTTAGGTCCTCCCTTTTTCTGTACCGTAACAGTTGAAATTTCTCAGTGTTTAACTTAATATTGTTGTCTTCCGTCCACTTCTAGATTCTGTTCATGTCTGTTTGTAGAGATCCTATATCTTCTGGGTTTCTAATTTTTCTACTGATCTTTGTGTCATCGGCAAAGGATGTTACTGTGCTGTCTTTGGTAACGTCCTCATTAGGGTGGAGTGAAAAATACTTTTTTTCTAGTATGAAGTTCTAATAGTGATTAAAAGTTGCATTTAGTGGACAAAATATGCCTGCCAAAATATGAGTTAATTTGTTTAAAATTTTCAGCTGCCACCAGGGGGCTAAATTTAACACATTTTGGTAAAAAGGGCAAAATGCTTCTATTTAGGTTTATCAAACTATTATAAAATTTTATCTTAGAATTATCTAATAGTTTGATTAAGATTCTTAAATGATAGGAATTCGTTTTTTAAAAATACCTTTTCATATGCTTAATATCTTCAGCTGCCACAAGAGAGCTGAAGTTAACACAATTTAGAGTAACTGAGTCATGTTGAGACTACACTGAATGTTGTGGGGGAGGGTTTTGTGTGAAGGAATTTCTTTCTGTGAGTCATTAGAACAGTGTGTTAACACTTGTCTTCTAGGTAGTAGGCCTAGTCGCTCAGTTGATCGGAGAGTTTTTAATATGATCGGAATATTATAAAACTTATTTAAAGTGATTTATATAGAGATAATATTGATTTTATTATAAAATGCTTGTTATAATGCATTATATAATTTTAGTTTTTATATATATTATATATACTTATAAAATATATTATATATATTAATTATATAATGTTTTGATGTTACAGGATATTTTGTGATTGTGAATTTTTCTTAAATATTATGGCATCAAATACTAAATATAAACATTTCACTAGAGAACATATGAAGTGTGCCATATTGAAGTACCTTGTGAGATGAGTGATATGCAACTACCAACTTATAACTGCATTATGAAAGATTACCTGTTCACAAAACATTTAGTGAAGGAGCAGATGAATAACAAGGAGCCTTCATTTTCTGAAATAGCAGAGGCAGTTTCCAAAAAGGTAGAAAATATTTGGAAAAGGCCTCTTTGCCAATAGTTTCACATACACGCGTTTTACAGATGATGCGAGTGTACATGATAAATACAGGTCATTATTAAAGCCATACAAGTCACGCAAGGATCAGCCTAAGTACAAAAATCAGCTTGAAGAATTTGAAAACTCTTCAAAATGCACTTTGTTTGACATCTGCACCTGCAAATGTAAGGAATTTAGGAGATGCTCATGTGAAAGAGTAAGAAAGTCCCTCCAAAAGAGCAGGATTTTTTAAATGACCAACGAACACAGAATAATGTGATAGGAAGCATTGACATAGCACACACAAGACGATCACAAGCAAGAGAACATCGAAAGGAAATGGAAAAAGCACGTCTGGAATCCTCACAAACAACTAGTGCTGCTATAACCAATACGTCCAACTTACAAATCGAAACAGAGACAAGTGAACTTCAACAACTAGAAGAGATATCTGAAGATAATGAGGAAGATACAACCTCGACTCAATATGTAATATCAGAACAACAGATGCGTGAGCCACTGCCTTCATTAGCAATTACTTGTGATAGATTTAAAATGTCGGACAGAGCTGGGGCTGCTATTGCTTCTGCAGTATTGGCAGATCTTAAAATTGTTACTCCCGAAGACAAAGGGAATATTATAGACAGAAGTAAGCTAAGACGTGAAAGACAAAAACAGAGAAAGGAACTACAACAGATAGGAGAGCCAAAAACTATGCGGGGATTATACTTTGATGGCAGAAAGGATAAAACAATGATTCAAGTCCAGGAGAGTGATGGCTCTAACCACCAAAGAACCAAACGCAAAGAGCATATCAGCATAATATCTGAACCCCACACTCTGTACTTTGCACATGTGACACCTTCCAGTGGCAAAGCTAAATACATTTGCACAGCGCTAGTGAATTGCTTGAAAGAAAGGAATGTTGATATAGGGAACATCGTTGCAGTTGGCTGTGATTCGACAGTGGTTAACACTGGTAGTATTGGAGGCATAATAAGATTACTGGAAGAAGCCTTTAATAAGCCATTGCAGTGGCTGATATGCCTTTTACACCTTAATGAACTTCCATTGCGCCATCTGTTTCATCACTTGGATGGTACCACTACTGACCAAGAGCATTTTCAGGAGAAATTGGCCGAGCACTTTCAGACTGTGAAAAGCTTCCCATAGTTAACTTCAAACCCATTGAAATTCAAGAGGACATGTGTGAAGTTGATGTAGATGACATAAGTACTGACCAGAAATACCTTCTTGAAATTCACAAGGCTATATCAAGTGGAACATTCTCAAAGTCTTAGTCATAAGAGTCCAGGCAATATATCACATTCAAGGTGGCTCACCACAGCAAACAGAACTCTGCGGTTATATGCAAGCACAGAGAATCCTTCAGGCAATTTACAAGAATTAGCTACTTTCATTGTTAGGGTATACGCACCAATGTGGTTTCAGATAAAGCGTAAACCATTATGCCAATATGGTGCTAAACATATGTGGCATATGATTGCAAGAAGCCGGTATCTCCGTGAAGAGCTTAGGAGAGTACATGACTACTCAGTCATTCAGCGAAATGCATATTACGCAAATCAAGAAAACATTCTCATTGCAATGATAGCTGATGAAAGGGAGCATGTGCGTCAGTTGGAATTTAGGCGTATCATAAAAGCAAGGGCATGCATTCAAGAAACAGATGTTATCAGGTATTTTAAGGTGCCAGAAATAAATTTTTATGCCAAAGACTATACAGATCTCATTATGTGGCAAGATTTTCAGATAGCAGAACCACCGATAACCAAAGGAGTTTCTCTTGATGATATTGAATCATGCATCAAACATGGTACTACTCTTCATTCAGAATTATTTCAGTTTCCATGTCATACACAAGCCGTAGAGAGATGAGTCAAGCTCGTTACAGACGCTGCTGGATCAGTCTGCGGACCTACAAACAGAGACGGTTGGATTCGTGCTACATTAGAATCAAGGAAAAAACAGCCAAAATTTGACACAAAAGCAAATTACTAAATAGTCTTCAGCAAGAACCTTTCTAGAGGGAGGTTGGTTGGAGAAAGGGTGGTAACTCCGCTAAGGCACGAAATAACGTTTCTTAACTGTCTCAAGCCAGTATAAAGGAGGAGAGACATCCTAATTTATTACTGTTCCCTTTTTCAAGTAAATACAGAATCATACTTAATTGTCACTTTTAAGTTAACTTCAGCCCTCTTGTGGCAGCTGAAGATATTAAGCATATGAAAAGGCATTTTTACAAAACGAATTCTTATCATTTATGAATCTTAATCAAACTATTAGATAATTTTAAGATAAAATTTTATAATAGTTTGATAAACCTAAAATAGAAGCATTTTTTTCATTTTTACCCAAAATTGTGTTAACTTTAGCCCCCTGGTGGCAGCTGAACATATTAAACAAATGAACTCATATTTTGGCAGGTATATATCGTCCACTAAATGCAACTTTTAATCACTATTAGAACTTCATACTAGAAAAAAAGTATTTTTCGCTCCACCCTAGTCCTCATCTATGTCAGTTAGCATGATTATGAACAGTAGTGGAGCTAATCCTGTTCCTTGTGGTACTGAGCTGAGGACCTCTGATTCTGATGAAGATATTCCTTGTACTGTAACGACTTGCCGCTGCTCATTAAGGAAATTATATTTCCATTTCCCTACTTTTCCTGTTATTCCCATATATTTCAGTTTATATATTATGATTCCATGGTCACACTTGTTGATTGCTTTGGCAAAGTCTGTGTATAGTACATCATAGTTTTCATTATTTTCCAGTGCATCAATAATGTTGTTGTAGTGTTCCATTAGTTGTGATAGGCATGATTTGCCTGACTGAAATCCATGTTGGTTATCATTGAATTTTTTCTGAGTTTCCAAAAAGTCATAGATTTTCTGTCTAACTTTTTCTTTCAAATATTTTAGTGAGATGAGATGGAAGCGACACTGGCCTATAGTTTTGGCCTCGGATCGATCTCCTCCTCTATATATTGGGACTATGTTCGCGCTCTTCAGGATGCCCAGTATTTCTCCCGTGTCTGGTGATGGTCTCCATATCCAATATAGGGGCTCAGCGATTGTATTCTTGCAGTTTTTGATCAGTGTGGCATTCTGTTTATCCGGTCCTGCCGCTAAGTGTGCTTTTAGTTTCCCAATAGCTTGTGTAATATCATGTCGTGAAATCGAAGTCCGTTATACTTTCCCCTCGTAGTTCTTCTTCAAATAACACGTTTCTATCGCATATCAGTTTGTCAGTTTTTGGGATACTGAAAGATGATTCGTACTGAGCTCTTAATATTTCAGATACTTCTGTTAGACCATCAGAATTTAGGCCAGGCTGAAACTCAAGATAGAATTAATCAGAGTCATTAACAGTTGGCTTTTGATATAAAAATAAGATTCCTGAAAAAAATAATTGGTGGCCACCAACGTGTGTCCGGCCACCCCCGTTTTTGTAAAAACATCTAATGCCGCACTAGCAAAATCAGGAAAATGGCAATATCTCTTCTTCTGAACATGCTAGAGAGATGGTTTGCATACCAAAAGATGCAGAATTTGATTTAGAACAAATTATTAAGAGTGGTATTTTTTCATAAAACCTTTAGTTTTTGAGTTATTTTAGAAAAACTAATTTTTGGGGCCCATAGACCCCCTTTCGACGGACCTTAGTGACAAAAGAAATTCTAAAATAAGCATGATTTGGCTTTTTGATTACTAACATTGCCCTAAAAGGATGTTGACATGGACATAGTGATCACATGATATGACTTTTCCTTGTTATCTTGCATCCATTATGCTTGATTAAAGAATAGAGGGTGGGGCTGCTTCATGAACTTTTTTTAAACGTAATAAATTGAAAACTTGTTTTTTTTTCAGGTGCCTTTGTTATAAGTTTCCAACTGCAATTTGTCATTGAATTCAACATTTGCAATATAAAGTATGACTTCTACAAGGAAAACAGTTGCTAAAGTACTTGGTGATGTACGTTTTATGCCAGCAGAACAGTTTCCTTTAGGGAAATTGCCTACGTTGAAGCAAGTTATTGAAAGGTGTTTGTGTTTCGGAGACTATAAAACAGATGCTGTACTGAGAGCTACTTCTGAGGAATTGCATAAATTGTGGGTCACATATAATGTTTATCCAATATCAGTAAATGCCATACAGAGCCGACTGAAAACCCAAATAAAGGAATTCAACCGCCTTCTGAAGTATGACAAAAAGAAAAGGGGACCTAAATATCATCAAGATCTGGATGATTTTCTGAAAACTGTAAACGTTTTATTTGACATATATCAACATGATCACAAACTGTTGGCAGATACAGAGAAAAAGCACTTACTAAAAATGACTGAATCTGATTACCAGTTTTATGAGGTAGGTCTGTTGATTGAATTTCAAGTTGTAAATTATTAATTAATATTAATTAATTATCAATTATTAATATTATTAATAATTTGCTACAATTTTTAAAGTGCATTTAATAAGTTAGTAATATCAATAATACACTATTAATGATGTTAAGATAATATTTTAGTATTTTCTCATTTTTGTAAGAATTTCAATTTACATATAGAGACCCATAGATAAAAGATACATTATAGTGTAATGAAATATAATCACTTTGTAGGACCAGAAAACAACTAGGCATGGTTACTGTACCCTGAAAGAAGTCCCAGAAACAGCCACTGACTTAAAATTCAAATCACGGGTTATTCAATCTCAAAAAGCAAAAGAATCAGTTCCTCCTCCTCATCCTCCTGAACCTATGGACATTCCTGAGTTGACAGATAGCGACAGTTGTAATGATTCATTTGATGCAGACTATGTTCCAGAAGTCTCAACATTACAGAACAGAACTAGATTACGCTCATTAGCTGAAGCATGTGACAGGTATAGTACTGAAAGATAAATCTTTTAATACAGCTTAAAGTGAAATCATTGTGACTAAGAGATTAAGATTACCAATAAATTATTCATTGACAATAGATATGTAAATCTACTTTAAATATCCTAACAGATATCAAGTAAGTGATAGAGCAGGAGCGGCTATTGGTTCTGCTACATTGGTGGACTTTGGAGTAATCACCCCAGATAACATACAAAATGTTATTGATAAGTATGTTTTTAATCACTCTAGATATTACATTTCTTAGCTTCTGCTATAAGTTCTAAATCACCAGATTTACTATTATTTTTAATTAGCGTCAAAATTTCTATTTTGTATTTATATTAATTAGTTTCAAACAGGACACTGACATTTGTATTTTGTATATTTGTATAATGCTAATGCAGTAATGCATGGCCAATATTTTTGAAATACTTTTCAGAAACAAGTTGAGAAGGGAGAGAGCTAAATTGAGAGCTGAAAGGAAGAAGGAAGTGATATTTGAAAAAGTGACTGGCATTGGCTTTGACGGTAGAAAGGATGCTACACTTGCTGTTAACAAAGTAAATGAAAAGTATTATACATCCACAATCCTAGAGGAACATTATGTCATTACTGGAGAGCCAGGTAAATGGAAATGATTGTCATACAGTTATAGGCGTTATGCTGTTATATTACTGTACTATAAAGTAATATTTCAATTACTTAAAAAATTTTCTTTTTAAGTGACAACTGTCCAGTTAACTTTATTCCTTCCTTTTTCATTTTTATTTAATTGTAAAATTAATTACATTTATTTTCAGATGATTTCTACCTCGACCATTTTACCCCGGAGAGTGGCAAAGGCATTGACATTGCTCATGGCATTTATAAGATCATTAAAGGGACAGAACTTGAGGCCAAATTAAACTTAGTTAAAGCAGATGGGACAAATACTAACACAGGACATATGCATGGGTCAATCAGATATTTGGAAATGTTTTTAGGGCAACCTCTTCAGTGGGATATTTGTCTTCTGCATCTAAATGAATTGCCACTTAGACACATCTTCATAACTTTAGATGGGACAACAAAAAGTCCAGACAAATTTTCTGGCCCTATTGGTTCTCAGCTCAATGGGGATGTGTCAGAATGGAATGTTGTGGACTTCAAATCTATACCTTATCCTGCATTTGTGCTTCTACCAAATGAGGTGGTCAATAATTTATCAACAGACCAATACTATGGATACTGCATCTGCTGGGCAATTATTACTGGTGAAGTGGATGAAGACCTTGCACTCTTAGAAGTTGGCCTGCTAAATCACTCTCGATGGCTCACCTTAGCCTGTAGAATTCTTCGCTTTTATGTTTCACAAAAAAGACCCAGTAAGAACCTCAAAATCATAGTAGAATTCATCATCAAAGTATACTTTCACAGTTGGTTCAATATCAAGGCTAATAAGAGGCTAAGTGATGGGTCAAGAAACCTATTCAATATGATCCAAAGAGTAAATAAATTCCCTGACAGGAAAATTAGAGAAATTTGTTATGACGTATTAAACAATAACAGCTATTTTGCTCATGGTGAAAATATTTTAGTTGGAATGCTGGCTGATGAAGAGGTGAGGAGGTGTGCTGTCAATAAAGTTCTGTGTCTGAGGGGAGTTATAGAGGATTTTGATGATGAATCTGGTAGTAGCAATGATTTTGCAGGTGGAATAATTGAAAGTGATGATGAGAATGAAGAGGATCATGAAGGTGGTACTGATGAATATCCTGCTATAGATGAGAATGTTAGGGTCTTTAGAAAGCCAATCATCAATTTCAAAGCTTCTGCATACCACAAGCTGTCTGCTATGTCCCAATGGGAAACTGTTCCACCTGTATTAAAAGAATTCAGTAATGATGAACTGCGTGATATCATTAATACCGCATTGAAACTGGATCACGAGTGCCACAGTCAGAATGTTGAAAGGCACATCAAGCTTGTCACTGAAGCATCCTTGGCTGTTGTAGGTCATGAGCGTAGAGATGGTCTTATTAGAAACAAAATTAGATCACGTAAATTAATGAAAGATTTTGTCTAAAAAATATTTTAAGTTCTAGATTATTATTTATCATGCTAAAATATGACAAAATGACAATTTGTTAATTGTATAATTTAATGTTTGGCGTTTTGGAATGTCAAAAAGCATTTTCAATGAATTTAAAATGGCTGATTTTGATTGATTTTGATTGCTGATTGAAAACCACTAATACATGTCAATTTGCAGCTTGAGAATGTTTTATTGTGTTGACATTCAGTTGAAAGGGGGTCTATGGGCCCAAAAAATTAGTTTTTCTAAAATAACTCAAAAACTAAAGGTTTTATGAAAAAATACCACTCTTAATAATTTGTTCTAAATCAAATTCTGCATCTTTTGGTATGCAAACCATCTCTCTAGCATGTTCAGAAGAAGAGATATTGCCATTTTCCTGATTTTGCTAGTGCGGCATTAGATGTTTTTACAAAAATGGGGGTGGCCGGACACACGTTGGTGGCCACCAATTATTTTTTTCAGGAATCTTATTTTTATATCAAAAGCCAACTTTAGTTTCAGCCCGGCCTACCATCAGATAAAGCACTGTCTTCATTTTTCAAAGGTCCTATACGCGTGTGGTTTCAAATGTGTTATCTTTACAGTTACTTAATTTTGCAGTCACTCTTTCTCTTTCGGAACAATGGCCTCTTTTGTCTCTCGAACCTGCTTCTCTTTCCTCTTTGTTGTATTTTTGGGACATGTCTTTCCACAATTTCCGGCGTCTTCTTTTCTAAAGTCATTAGCATCTCTTCCGTTGTCTTGCCCTTGAAGATGGTTTTCCAATCTATTATTTCCATGCTGGATGCATCATCATCTCAGTTTATAGCTTTGGAGCGAAAATTAAAAATTTCGAATTTGCTTCTTTCTGTTGTTCGTGTTCTTTCCTTTCCTGTTGCTTTTATATTGGTTATTTTAATAATGGTGTGATCCGATATTATAGTTGGGGATATTTCTACGTTATCAGTTAGGTTGTTGTTTGTGAATACCAAATCTAGGCAGTTGTTTTTCCTTGTGTTTTCTGTTATTTCTTGCGTTAACATAAATTCATCAGCTTGAGCTAGGAGCATTTTTACTTGCTGCTGGTCTTCCCGTGTGCCCCCCTTGTCCTGGTGTATACATATATTTTTTCCTATCCTTTTATATTTCATGAATGGAAAATCAAAATCATATATGGGCCACCAACATTTATGACCATCAAAACTGGGCCACCATAGTAAAAAGGTTGGGAATCACTGCCCTAGAGTGCAACACTGTAACCTTCGAGCTACTGGGAGCTAAAGTAAACAAAACTAGTTTATTCTTCTACAGTTCGAAGTTGTTTATAAAAGAAGGAAATTAAACATGAAAAATTTATAAATTTTGTTTATAAAAGAAGCTTAAACATCAGTTAATCAGCATAAATATTAAAAAAAAATCTATTGGGATTTGTAGGGAAGCATTAAGTAAATGTAGCAAATAATTGAAGAACTTTCAAATATAATTTCAAATGAAATGAACATTACGCAAGCTTAAGTACGCTCATCTTGTAGAAATTGTAAGATTATACGACCTTGGTTTTGGAATCACTTTAGGAGGTCGTCAATCAATTGGATTTAAAGAGAGATTAATACAGTGTGATTCTTTATGCCACATTCAAAATGTTAATTAAAAATCAATTCATTAGGTTTTAATGTTCGAATTTTGGTATACAGTCGGACCTGCTATAACTCGCGGGATGCGTTCCTGAAAAATGGCGCGTTATGCAAACGCGCGCAATGAGATGCGCATTTTCCCATAGAGACAATGTTATAAGTTCGGGATGCGTTCTTGCCAAATTATTTTTCCTTTAAAGTCAATGTATTATTAATTGTTTAACCCCTTTTACCAAATATATTAATACGAAATTGATAAAAAACAAATATTACAAGCAAAAAATTTATTTAATAACGTACATAAATGTAAAATGCATAATTAAAGAAATGTTAAAGTACATCGAGAGCATTTTCTTCGTCATTTTGGGTTGTAGCAGCACCTGGCTTCTTAAAATACGCATCCAGTGTTGACTGCCGTGCCTCCTTTTTCTCCCGATAAATTTCCTTGTAGCATCGGAGAAGATCCTCTAATTTTCTGTTGAATGTGCGGCTCCGTTCCATGTTGGGATCGTTGTCAGCAAGATGTTTTGCTTTTTTAATATTAAATTGACGCCAAAAATCGTGAACGTTGCCTTTCTCAACTTCCGTTTATTATTTAAAAACTGCGTAACTTCAAATTATGTGTATAACAACATTTTCATGGTGTTAAAAATAAATCGCGTAACTCCAAACGCGCGTTATAGCAAGTCCGACTGTACAGTACATCTCTACACGGAACTTTTTCATGTTATTTTGTATCAGTTTGTATTCTAGGCTAGATTATCCATTGAAAGTGGTAGGATAGATTTGTATGGCACTTCTAAGTGTGGAGGAGAAAATTATCATTGTGAAGCAATAGTACCAGATTGGTAATTTGCCAATGACTGCAGAGAGACTTCAAGAGACATTTTACTTCACACGATGCTTTTGACAGAAAGGCAATTTGTTGTACTGTCAAAAAATCTAGAGAGAATGGAAGTGTTTTCTACCCGAGCCAAAGCAACCAAGGCTGATCAAAGGAATGAACACCAGAAGTTGTTAGACGCAGAAACTTCGCTGTATCCAGATAAGTAAAGGTAACATTCATGTCCCATACACCCCGAGGAAGTTTGGATAGAGTCCCGAGCCTGGGTTACCTTAGCCCGAGTCAGTTGGAGGGGGATGGCCGGCCCACCACATCGTCGTGACGTAAGATACAGAAAAAACTACCACCCAGCGGAGTCTCAGCTCTGCCGGGCGAATATGCAGATATTACTGGCAAGAATCTTAGCCGTCTGTCGCAGCAACTGAATCTGAGCTACAAGACTCGTTAAGAGGAATCTACTGAGAGGACTTTATGGCTTTTTGCTAAGACTGTGCATCCAGGTCAAAGGCCAAATGGTTGGAGTTTGTGAAGGAACATTCTGACCTGATTGAGAATGATCGCACCACCATCATCATCACTACCTGGCTCGGTGATGAAGCTAATTTTTACATGCATGAGTATGCCAACAAACAGAACTCATGATTTTAGTTCATGGAAAAGCTTTGTGTTGTAAATAATTCGCTTCATCCGCCACGTGTCACAGTTTTGGTTTATGAAGTGCGATCTTTGGTTTAGGCTTTGTTGACACAGAATTGAACGAAAATGTTTACATTAGCATCCTCCAAGAGCAGTTTATCCTATTTCTTTTGGATAGCGTTTGCTTTCAGAAAAATGGCGCAAGGTCTCGTACACCAAATGTTATGGACCATTTGCATAAGACGCGTAAATTTTTTTTCTGTGGGAATTTAAAATATAACTTGCATAACTATGATAGACCCAAGTGGCCTCTTTTTTCTAAATGTAATGTAATGAAATGTAATCGACGTTTTATAAACGCAAGTTAGTCTATTGATTTATAATTAGAATTTCTTAATCCATTTTCATTATATTTTGAAAGTGTGGTTAGTTATAACTCCTCGTATGCAATTAGGATTATTACATCCAAATGTTTGAGTTCAGTAGACCGATGTTTACGCAATATTAGTCGGTATTTTCATTGCTGGAAACTGAGCAAGGAAAAGAAATACTTGCCTCCAAGTTTCCTCTGGCGAGATGATTACAGCACTTGTCTAAACTGAGCCGTATTTCGTTTACTTTGAATCCGCTAAATTCGTTGGCATATCATTTACCTAGTAGGGCGGTTGAGGACCCCGGCATGTATGTTTTTTGAGGATATTTCCGTATTCTGTGTCGTCTTCGGACATTTTTGTTCATCGACCGAAGGATGGTCGAAGTGAACTCTCTCGTAACATTTTCGTCGTCGTAAACTTCAAAGAAAGGTACCTAAAATTGGGAAGGCGCCATTCTAATAATAATCATATATTTGGAAAGCCTTCGTAATTTGCAGTCAGTGTGCAATTTTTTTTCCAAAGATATTTCTCTGCTATTTTAAGCATATTACAAAAATTTCTGGATCAATGAAAGAAAGCCACCCCCAGCCTTCTTTAGTTAGCTTTATATAAGGCTAATTAACGAAAAATAACGACCTAACCTAACCAATCGTCAAGGGCGTACAGTTGACCTAACGATTGGTTAGGTTAGGTCGTGATATTTTTGTTAGCCTTATAAAGCTAACTAAAGAAGGCTGGGGGTGGCTTTCTTTCATTGATCCAAATTTCTTTAACTAAACGCAAGTTTGTGAATCAGGTTGTGTATTGCCTATTTTGAAACTCTATTACAATACTGTAATGAGTGTGTTTGATCGCCGTCGGGGAACCTGTTTTGACGGTATTTCAGTTATGTTCTACAAATTGTAAAGGTAAATTTGAAATTTGTTTTAGGTATTTGTAGTTTTGCGTGTTATCAGGTAGGGGTCGTGCCCTTGGGGTAAAAAAACGACTAGTTTTCAGGAAGTAACTATTGTGATCATGCTTTTTAAAAAGGAAATATGAGGAACATTGCGTGCGTAGCAGCCTTTAAGCCCCCCCCCCCCCCCCCCCCCCCAGTTATTTATACTACTAGTGCACGTTTTGTGTACCAACTGATCAACTAGAAAAAAATGTACTCTTGATACTTTTTAATATATTAACAACAGGTAAATAGAATCTAATTAGTGGTTAATTTTCTTATAAAAATTTAAATTTGGTACTATAATTCGTAGCTTTATAGATAAAGCTTTTCATAGATTACTACGATGTCAACCCAGCATCGTGTTTTAAAAATCTTTATCAAGCGGCATATTGTATAGTTTCGGAAACAAATTCGCCTAGAAACCTCGTGAAAAATTACTAAGTGATAGAATATTTTGTTTTTCTTTGGATATTTTATACCTTTTAGAAACTTTGTTCCGAAACTACTGTGAAATTTGATAAGAGGTGGAAGATATTTGCTAGAATTTTATAACGTAAATTGATTTGTGTATATTTGCCAGTCATTGGTATCATCCTCGATGCAGTTAAGGTAGTTCTTAAAAGTAGCTTTTCTTTTAAATTGAAGGCGAAACGAGAGGGAACGTTATTGCCTTCGTCGTCGAGGTGATTCGGAGGAGTGTCGATTGCGCCCATTGAGAAGAAAATAGGGATCAAAGCTTCAAATATTGCCGAACTCTACTTTGAACGTGTGAAAATTCCCAATTGAAGACGTTTTTGGAGGCATCAGAAATGGTTTTAAGGTAATGCTTTTTAGGTTATTCTCATCTCGCGTAAATAAAATCAACGTTTACGATTTGCGTACATAAAAACCACCGATGGAGATGATCAGTTTCACACCAGTTTCTGTATTGATACTTTATTTCATTATCCTTTTATTTATATATTTTGTGAATATTGGTAAAACATCGCACTATATTGTATAAAAAAAACTATGGATGGTGTATTTATTTTTTTTTTTTCCGAAACCCCAATTTTGACCCCACAGAGGGGGCGTGGGGAAGGAGTGGGTGTGAACCTGAGCATTAGTGAAGTCGCCAGCCCAACTCATCCCGTGGTGACGGCGAGCGTCGAACCTGGGCCCTCAACGTTCTGAGTACAGTAATCCTGAATCGACCACGCCACAAATAAAACTTGTGAATATTTTCGTGCTCATTCGCCGAGCCATTAGAACATTCGTAGGCTTCAAAATTGTTTTAATTTCAATTTAACTCGTTATTTTTCTCGAGATTTTTATTATTAAATGGAGAAGTTAGTCTCACTTGACGTACCACTAAAGTTATACCTCCCAACCTTGTCATGAAAGGTACCATTCTAACCTTAGGGATCATGTTACATTATTCCCAGTGGTAATCATTGCGTGTTCGATATTTGCCTGTTGTTAAAAATTCCATTGATGATGGCAGAATATTATTTCCTGGGCTTAAAATTGGTGTTTTTAGAGGTGGCCATGGAAATTCTGAATAATGGAAGGTTTGGAATGGCAGCCGCACTTTGTGGTACAATGACATACTCCATCAAGAAAGCGATTGAATTTGCTACAGTTCAGAAGAATAAGAATAACACTTATTTCGGTCGATTTAAGTGGCTAAAGCCTTATTCACTTCTGTTAAAACAGTTTTTTTCCCTTTTGCATACTCTTTAGTGAGGCAGATTAATAGGGTGTAAAGTGGAAACTAAGTCGAGACAGGGAATTCCCAACTATTCTGAAAATTTAGGTTTGCATTTAATATTTAGGGAGTATTTTAAATAAATTTTGTGATCTCTAAACAAAACTCGTTAGTTTAGAGAAAACTGACGATGAATCATCCATATCGGATGATATGGATGTTGATTCGAAAGATTATCGCCTCAGCCGCTATCACCAAGGTAAAGTACCAGGTGATTACAAATGATCTTCCCGATTTTAGACATTATAAAGATGAACTCAAAAAGTTTTATTTACAAGCCTTTGAAGTTCAATATGAGCTCTCAACATTCCTGAATGAGTAATTGCCTGATCGTTGGATCGGGCGCCAGCTCGTTCGCTCGACTTCTTCCTCTCGGGCTATGTAAAAAATTTATTTTTCTTTGTTCCACCAGTGGCAACAACTTTGGAACATTCATTTGAAGGAAAGGATACGTGAGGCTCTTAGAAAAGTTCAGTATGATATGCTACAAAATGTATAGAGTGAAACAGAATATTGCTTTGATGTCTGCAGAGCCATAAAAGGTGTTCATATTGAACTTCAATAGCTCGTAAATAAAACTGAGAGTTCTTCTTCATTTTTATATCTTGCTTTTCGCTGTAACTTTAGTTTTTTCATAATGTTTAAAATTGGGAAAATAATTTGTAATTACCATGTATATAGTTCTCTTTCTTTCTCTAAAGTTATTTTTAAAGTCCCTAATTAAATTAGTTTTTTTATTTGTCACATAATAGCCTCCGAACTAAAACGTCATCAGTCTTTAGCCGCGTATCAACAAAACGAATGGACGAATTAGCGATTTTTGCGTTTTTAAAGCTTCCTAATTAACGAGTAACTTTGGTTTTCAAGTATGTATTAGTTAAAAGTCTTTTCTTATGATACTGACTATATTATTTAATTAAATTTAAGTGTACCAACGAGGCGAGAATTCTTAAAATTTGTATTTTTCGCCGTTTTCTAGCTAAACTACTCATTTCTTAGCCTGCGTTTCCTGTCGTTTTATACCCATTACAAATTTCTACGTCAATTCCTTCCAGTTATTGAGTTTGTCAAACCTGGACTTACCATAGGTTAGGCCCATTTCAAATAAATTAGATATATTTTGCTTGAAGAGTATTCGAGTTTTAGACGTAATAACGTGAACATATAAATGCTATTGAATTATCCTAATTAGAGCGGTTACTAAGCTACCCAATTGGTTTTTAAGAAGCTGTCAGAGCTGGTTGAATGACTGGTCTCGTATGGTAGGCCAAAGGCCTATCCTATTATCAGTATTGAAGGTTAAACTGTTTCCGATATTTGGTTGGAAGGGTTTACTACTTATCTAATTTTAACCTCATGGTTCTTAACTTTAATGCAGGACATGCATCAGAGAAAAGTGGGGTACCACAGGAGTTAGTGTTAGGTCCATTACTCTTTATTGCATAACTAAATGATTTGGATCACCTGAAGATCAGGGCCTCCAGCCTTCTTCAGTTAGCTTTATAACTTGGCCAACTAACGAAAATATCATGACCTAACCTAACCAATCGTTAGGTCAGGTCGTGATATTTTCGTTAGTTAGCCTTACAAAGCTAACTAAAGAACGGTGGGAGCCCTGATCTTCAGGTGATCCAGTGGTTTAAAGAAGAGATTAGGGAGTAAAATATCTAAATTCGCATGTGATACAAAAGTAGTCCCCCCCCTAGTTTTATAGTTTTATAAGTTATTGGCCTGGGCTAGCAGATGGAACTTAGTTAAAAAATGCAGTCCTCCATTTTTGGCAGGAATAGTGGAAACTGGTTTGAGGATGTTAGTCAGGAAAAAAAATCTTGTCAGAAGTTAGAAATAGGCATATAAAATGCTAGGTATTTATTAAGAGGAATTTTAGTTACAAGAGTAAGGAAGTCATCTGTACATTATATAATTCTCATGTTAGGCCGAACTTGGGACCAAACTTAAATGTAGTTTTCTTTCACCATGGGCATGAGTTATATATATTCTCAAATGATGCATCAGATGTAGTAAATTTTTGCTAAACATCTCAAACGTAGTCTAACCTTCAATACTACTACTAAGGTAGACCTAATATAGGCTTTCGCCTACCGTATGAGACCAGTCCTTCAACTAGCACTGACATGCTTCGTTAGTAAACCCAGTTGGGTATCTTAGGAATCGCTCTGATAGGGACAATTGAATAACATTACGCGTCAGAAGCTCGCGTACTCGCGAAGCAAAATATCTTTAAATAAGTACCAGGTCTAATTTATTTGCTTTGGAGAGGGTCTGACATTATGGTCAGTCCAGTTTGACAAACTCTATAATTGGAAGGAGTTGACAGAAATTACAATCAATCGACAGGAAATATATTTTGTGAGGGACGTAATGGCAAACACTGACGTTGGTTTACTTAAAATTAAGGTGGTATCATTTTATCGGAGTTTACTGATGAGTTTTTGTAATATACAGTGTGTCCATAAATGTTTACCTTGAAAACAGTATGCTCTCATGTTTTAGTGACGAATCTTAAGTCCGTTTTCTTTTTACAGGTGATCTCGTACACGCAGAGTTTCTGTGCTGGTGTGTTTCGTCTACCGCATTCGCCGCTCGGAGCGCTGTAGTAGCTGTTCAGTTAAGATGGCGTCTGTGACAGAATGCACAATGTGTTGTGTGGCTTGCAGAAACAGTCTCCTGTCAGTGTTCAGCGTAGGTTCAGAACAAAGTATGGAAAGAATCCACCTGATGCGAAGTTAAGTCGTGGATGAAAAAGTTCTTGGAAACAAGGAAAAAGCAGTGGTAGACCATCAGTTTCCGATGGGACGGTGGAAAACATTCATACTGCTTTCACACGGTCACCAAAGAAATCGGTGAGACAAGCTTCATGCCAACTAAAGATACCGAAGTCTACCGTGCACAAGGTATTACACAAACGTTTGAAGTTACACGTCTAAGGTACAAATTGTTCTCAAGAACTGAAGCCTGATGACTGTCCAAAACGTGAACAATTCGCTATTGACATTTTGAACAGCATTGACGAGGATAATGACTTCTTGTTACGTGTCTGCTTTTCAGACGAGGCTACGTTTCATCTTAGTGGTAGAGTCAGCAGACACAATGTGCGTATTTAGGGATCGGAAAACCCACGTGGCGTAAGGGAGCATATGCGGGGCAGTCCGAAGATCAATGTCTGGTGTGGACTAATGCATGACGAGATAATTGGTCCTTTCTTCGCTGAGAACACAGTTTCCGCAACTGTGTACCTGGATATGCTCACCAATTACGCCATCCCCCAGCTGCAGGACAGGCAGCCAACTGTCATCTTCCAACAAGATGGGGCACCCCTTCATTGGGCGCATGTTGTTCGTGAAACTCTCGACGCAACATTTCAAAATCGATGGATTGGCAGGGACGGGCCAATCCCATGGCCCCCAAGATCACCAGACATTACCCCGCTGGATTTCTTTCTCTGGGGTCATGTTAAAGATTTGGTTTATGCAACAGTTGTTCCAGATATTAGGACATTGCGAGAACGCATTACGGATGCAATTGCAACAGTTAACCCAGAAATGTTGGAAAATGTGTGGCGTGAATACCGTTTAGACATTTTACGTGCCACTAGGGGTGCACATGTGGAAGTTCATTAACTACGTCTCAAAACTTTGTATGTTTATCTACGAGTTATAGCATGCTTTAATCAGGGTAATCATTTATGGACACCCTGTGTATATATATATATATATATATATTTTTTTTATTTTTTTTTATTATAAAAATGCGACGAAGGAGCCCTTCTTAAAATTTTAGGATCATCATACGGCGTAGAGGCATTTCATGTATTTTGAAAAATTTTTTTTACCATACTACATTACAACATAGCTTGACCACTCGTAACAGAATTTTTTCAATGTGAGTTTAAATGGGTTCTATTTTTAACATTTTGCTTAGTGATAGTAAACAAAGCGCTTTAATAAACTTCTAACCAAACATACATAGATTTCAGTAATGTATATATGGTTAGAAGTTTAGTGTATCAGTCAACATTTTACGAATAGAAAATTTTTTTTTTTTTTTTTTAACCCAAAGAAACACCTTACTTAGATCCGACCTTCACGTGCCTTTCCATTTTCAGACTTCAACCGTTTTAACACGAACTTAAGGAGACTTCGTTGAGGGTCGCGACTGAAAATTACTCCGATATGAAAGACGTCTGCGAAAAATGGAGTGGAGGAGTCGTGTTGTTCCGCTCGCGATCTAAATTAGAGAATTCAAGATTTAGCCACACGCGTTCTCATGGTTCCATGTTTAATATAAAATAAAGGGGGGAAATATTTCTGACTTTCATTTGCGATATGAAAGAAGATAATTACATTACTTAAAAGATGTAATAGACAGTAAATTTCTTTTATTTCCACTTTATATAAAATTTTTAACATGGAAATGTTAGTAACATGTTCCAAGTTTATAATGATCAGTTGTAGACCATTTATTCCTGTTAAAGCTTTATATGTAGTTCTGTAATTAATGAAGGCCTCGTACTATGACCACTTTAATTACTTACAACGCCAAAACCGCACGAGTTCGGGCCTCGTTGGTACACTGGAGATTAAGTAATTAAAATTAGTCAGTATTATAAAGCCTGTTAACAAACATATATTTGCAAAACAAAGTAATTCGTTAATTACGAAGCTAAATATAAAGTTCTAACAACGCAAAATTGGATGTATCGTCTATTGTTGGCCCTCAGTTAAAATTGATGTTTTACGTCGAAGCCTATTACCATGACGTACAAGTACAGCAGGAAGGGTATGGAGACACCACGAGTGAAATGTATTATTAGTACTTATTTCAATTTTAGATTTTTCAGTATGTAGTTAAATTGCCTTTATTTAACGGAACTGCCTGCGTTTGTTTATATTAAAATGTCATGTAGGTTTTTGAAACTACTGTGTATATACAAAATTTAATGCAAACGGTGTTAAAACACCCTCCTTGTACAAATTAAATAAACTTTTATCCAAACGTGAAATTGTATTTATTGTACTAAAGTCTCGTAAAAAATTAAATATTTTTGATTACCTTTCATCCTCTTTTTGTCCTAATTTTGTTTCCCTTTTCCATGAAGGCAGTGAAGATCTAATGCAGAGTATTTTACGCCTCAAAGCATGTAATTTGCTGGAAAATTGAACTTTTGAAAATGTTCTGGAATATAGGGCCAGATTAATCATTCTTAATATAAATTTGGTGGAAGTGATCAGCGAGACCAACTTATTTTCAGGGCTTGCCTAGCAACTGCACTCGATTGTTATAGAGCCGAATTCCGGTCCCCTAAGCGGAGGAATTCACGGAGTACAAGGAAGATAGCAAGAGAATTCTGTCCAGAAGCTGGTGCCCCTCTTCTTTAGATATGACGCCAAGATTTTACTTCCCTCTACACCACCAAGTCAAGATGTACTATACTGCAATCTGAAATTACAATTTTGTTCGTTACTCAAAGCGTCGTTAGTTAACTTGTTTAGAACTAAATATACAGGGAAATGACAGTTCATTTACATGGCACTGAAAGAAAGATGATCCGATTGATAAATATTAAAATTGAAAGAGGGATTGACCAATAATTAGATAAAATGGATAAAACTACTAATACACTAAAATTGTGGACGACAAAACTCTTCACATTGTATTGAGAATTCGAAGTGACAAGGGCTCCAAAGCCCACATTTTAGGAACTACCAGTCGGCAGTGGCGTACATAAGGGTGGGGTGATATTGGCTCCCACCCATTGTAAAAATTATTACAAAGATATTTGAAAAATAAATTTTTAAAACTATATAACTGCAACATTCACCACAAAAAAAATCTATCATGGAATTTCAGTTATTTCATTGTTACCAGGACATGTTATTAACTCAAAACAAAATCAATTTTGGCTGGCTTAAGAACGTTTATACATGTCTTTATACGTACAATTAATTTGTGCAAATTTAATTCTTTGGAAATAAAATACAACTGAAGCCTTCCAAGATACAATTCCCTTTGATTCCTAAATCTATATCTATATCTATATAAAATTGTGCCCCCCCCCCCCTTTAAGAAATGCTGTGTACGCCCCCGCCAGTCAGGTCAGGGCAGACAGCGAGGTTAAGTTGGGTTAGGTTTCTAACAATTTCAACAGTCTGATTTCTTTTTCAAATTACATGTTTACACAACGTGCAACTCCTACGCAGTTGGTACACTTATTCAGTATTTTACTTGGCATTCAGTTAACACTACTTCAGCATACATCAAGCCATTTAGTCTTTCGCTATCATCTGGTTCATTTTAGAGCATATGCATATTATGCAAGTTTATGTATAATTCTCATATTTTTATTTTCAAAACATGAAACAAATGCCACTTGAATTTGTTCATACTTAAAACATTCACATAAGCTGAGGCATAAATATTTTGGAGTTAAAGTTCCCAAGGTGAAAGGTAGCTTAAAAAATCTAGAAGAGCAAGAGGCATTGTTGTCCCAAGGCAATATAATGACTAAGTTCATTGATGCAGCATTGCTTGTATATATTAAGATAGATAGATATATAAGGTTAGTGAAAAATTCACTTAATTTAGAGCTAGCATTTTTGGGCTCTTGTGGCTTTTTGTTGAATGCGGCACTTAGAGGGTGTGGTCTTATAGGGAGCACTCTTGCAATTCAATTTAGTTGTTTAGATAAGATTGTTGCATCGTGCAATGATGCAGGTTGTGTTGTTGTTGCAAGGTTTAGAAAGAAGACCATAAGTAGTGCCCCTTTTGTTTTTTCTCTTAATTTTATGCAACTGAGGCCAAAGGTAGGCCCACATCGAGTCAGCAACCCTGAGGCAGGACCTAATAGGACCTCCAAGTCCATAAGTTTTAGTCTAGCTTAACTTGGGCTGTAGGTTGAACTGGCTCTTCAGGGCTCAGCTAGGATTCTGAACCCAAGAAAAATAAAAAAATAGCTAATTCTCAATTTTATCCAAACCCTCTTACAGTGATATTGTCTGGGACCCGTTGTTTGTCGAATAATGACTGAAATACAGAATACTTATTTAATATAATCTAAAAAGATTAATTTTGGCCATCATCTAAAACTTTTCCTTGTTTAAATCTGAGTTTCCAAATTGGGGTGACGCCAAATTTATGAAAAAATAGATTAATGGAAGTCACCGAAGATACAAAAATTTCAAATGAAAAAACATTTGCGATTTATCACGTCCTCCATAGGTTCAGTATGAGGTTGTGGCGTAAGGAGGAACTAGTTGTTAAACAGTGGGAGACGAATATGTTTTGGGGTGCTTTGAGACAGAAAAGATGAGAACCACTGGCTTAAATCCTATCCATGAAGGTGTTGTATACGGAACGACAAAAAAACAAACGCTAAATTATAGTATTTAAATAATAACCTTCCGGAATGTGTTCTTACTGTTGTTAGTAGCATTTCAGTGCAATATACTACTTTATATTAGTTTATCAAGTAGTAATAATCCCATATGCGATTCTGGTTTATGAGAAGATTAACCTAAAGGTAACTTCTCCCATCTGCAATAATTTGTTTAATTCGATTTCAGATCCAACTCTCAGATTTCCCTTATTCAGAATCTCTCGCACAATCTGGTAGAACCTTAAATTATCAGGTCATCCCATAAGTATTGTCGTTTTTTAGATCGGAATTTGAAGGACAAAAAAAAACTCGAGTGAAACTTTTTAATTTACAGGGTGTCCCATAAGTCCGGCATCATAGGAGAAATTCATATTTTTCTATTTCTGCAAACCATAATTCATATTTTTCTCTTTCTACAGGCCATAATGTCCGTGAGCAAGGAAGAACGAATCCAGATAATTCTACTCATAGGAAATCGGAGTCAAAGAGACTTTGCAACAAGTCTGCTAACGCAACTCTGTTATTGGCTCGCGGTGTGGATGCAGTCTGTTAAATTCAGCAGCGGCCTCTCTTTGGCTCCGATTTCCTATGATTAGAATTATCTGGATTCGTTCTTCCTTGTTCCTCACGGACATTATGGCCTGTAGAAAGAGAAAAATATGAATTATGGTTTGTAGAAATAGAAAAATATGAATTTCTCCTATGATGCCGGACTTACGGGACACCCTGTAGTATATATTTTCCATCGGAATCAATGACACTCTGCCAACGTCCTACAAGCTTTTGAATGCCATGTTTATAAAATTCAGGCGGTTTTGAGGCAAAAAAACGTACAAAGACTGGTGTGCAGGTCATCTAAAGAAGTATACTGTTTCTCGTCAAGATAGTTTTGCAGACTCCTGAAGAGATGATAATCTGAAGGCGCAAGGTCTGGAGAATATGGAGGATGTGGAAGTTTTTCCCACCCAAGCTCCTCAATTTTTGCAGAAGTGATCCGAGCGGTATGAGGACGTGCGTTGTCGTGGTGGAACACGATTCCTTTCCGATTAACCAAAGAAGGTCTCTTTTCTTTTAGTGCAGTGTTCAATCGATCCAGTTGTTGACAGTAGACTTAAGCGGTGATTGTTTGGTTGTGTGGTAAGGTTTCAAAGTGTATTACACCACCTTTATCCCACCAAACACTAAGCAACACCTTCCGAGGGTGAAGATTTGGTTTTGGCTGCGGTGTCGCTGGTTCTCCGGCACAAACCCACTGTCGACGGCGCTTAACATTCTGATACAGTATCCACTTTTCATCACCAGTCACTAAACGGTGCAAAAACGGATCTTGGAGTTCACGGGAATGAAGAGCTGTGCTAATGTTTACCCGCACCCTCAGATTGTCGACCGACAATTCATGTGGCACCCATTTTCCTAACAGGCACTTTCCCGAGTTGTTGCAAATGTCGATGGATGGTGGACGGGGATGAATTGAGTTTCTGGGCCAATTCTTCGACAGTTGTTGAACAGTCTTCAAGTGCGGCTAACAGCAGGTCATCATCAAACTCAGCAGGGCGTCCAGAGCGTGCTGCATATGTCAAACAGCAGTCACCATTCCTAAACTTTTGAAACCATCTTTGACATTTCCTCGCATGCAGAATATCGTTGCCATAAACGTCCTGAATGTTTCGCGTTGCTTCAGTAGCACTATTCCCTTTTTTGAACTCGTAAAGCATTATATGCCTGATATGCTCTTCTGATACCGCCATGTTTATGAGGGGTTCACATAAAGAAAAACACACGTCTTCACTGGTCAAGGTCTGTAAAGTATGTAGCGAAACACGATAGATCTCCTCTTAAGATATAACCTTCGGAAAATTTATGCTTAAACCGAGTAGGACCAGTTTAAACTTAATCTATCGTAAAAAAGGCATTACTTATGGGATGACCTGATACAAACATCAGGTGAAAGTTCCATCCTGATGTGATGCGCAACTATCTATATATCTCTATCCATATCCATATCCATATCCATATCCATATCCACACACACACACACACACACTCGAGGTGGCACCAGCTTGACCTTTGTGTGAAGAGAGACCAACACACGAAACTACTACGACGTTACGAGGAAGGGGTGGTTGAGGCATCGCAGCGATAGTCGAATATTTAATAGCAATAGGCGATACATAGACTGCAGTATATCTACGCCAAATATACCTAATTTCGAAAAATTGACAAGAAATTTATCCACCAGAATTAAAATTAGAAAGAGGAAATGACAACAGATACAAAGAAAATTTTCTAGACTAGAATATACGAATTACAAATGAAAGCCTAGTTGCATGCAATGTTTACAATAAAACACAGTTACCAATTTAATATAACAACATTCCCTTAATTACAAGTAATTTAACGTACCAAGTTCTTTACTCACAAGTAGTCAGATATGCAACGATATGCTGTAAAAATATGAGGATTTTAAACAGAACAAAATACATAATGAATATTTTAGGTAATAGAATATTCGATAAAAATAAACTAGTTTACAAATTATAAAAGCTAGCATGGGAAATGCCAAATATACGAGTGTTAAACAAATTCAACAATGTACATAAAAACTAGCGAATTTGTTAATTTATATATATAAATCATGCATGCATCGTACGCTTTTCAGTGCAAATATATATATGTATATTTGCACTGAAAAAGCATAGTTCCTATGTTTCCTGACTTTTGGCCCACCATAAACCTATATCGGGTTGGCAAAAAAAAAAGAAAAAAAAAAGAAAAAAAAAAAAAAGTTGGGGGTGGGGGAGAGACCTTTTAAACGCTTCATATTTCGGCAGATACGGTACATAGAACCATGAAATTTTAGTATGTTAGTACTAGGTAATTTTATGGTTTGTATGGAAAACTGATGTGTGGGTAGTTGGGAGGTAACGAAAATGGTTCACTGAGTAGGTAGGTAGTTAATCTAACAATTATTAAATTCCTTTTATGTCAATAACTGGGTGGATGAAACCAATTGGTTGCTCACCAGAGTTATTCTCCACACTAGTATTTATATACTGTGTGACAAGAGCGTGCTCGGTAATAGATATACATTACCGATCAACCAACCGAGGAAAAAACCATGACGACGCTGGTGGAAAAAGACCCGCGAAAAGGAGAACAAAGGAGTACGAAAACGAGGAACGGGGCGAGAGGACGGAACGAGGGAAGGGAGAGAAGAACAGACAACGAAGAAAGATCCCCACCAGCAAGTACGCTCTTAACAATTAAACAAGACGGGAAAAGGGACTCTCTAATAACTAGCAGTAAGTGACTAATTGTGTTTTTAACCCAGTTTTACATAGACTCATTAAATTAAGCTGGGTCAGACAACTTAGGCCTACATTGTGGCCTAAGACCCAGCATCAACTCATAGCTTAACAAAGGTAAAGGTAGATTGCCCTAACCTAATTTGGTGAGGAATCCTACTGTGGACCTCAATTTATCTGCCCGCTCTGGACCATTTCCGGAATCTCTAGGCTGACCCCTCTAGGCTAGACTTGATCTACTCTATAGTTAGACTGGAGATATAAGGGGTGGGTTAATTGTGGACCAATTCATACAGAGCATTTTTCACTTGTATGTCATCTTTTAGCATTTTAGCTGAAAAATCATAGGTTCAAATTGATAATTAAAGCGATTTTAATTAACGTAAGCGAACTGCAAGAGGTTTGGACAAGCTTCAAGAAAATCGATAACACAGGAGATATCAAAAGAATACCAGATACCGGTATTAAATTTGGCCACCAAACAGTCTTGATTTAAATCCTGTCGATTACGGCCTTTGGGGAAAATTTGTCACAGAATTTATCGGATCAAAGTAAGAAATGTCGTTCATTTACAACAGCAGCTTCTGGAAAAATGGGATGAGCTACCACAAGAACAAATCAATAAAGCCATAGAGGAGTTCCGTCCTAGACTGAAAAAGGTTGTAGAAGTTCGTGGTAAACATAGCGACCCTGCAAAACTTGATAGGGGTGAGGAGTCAGGGAGGATGGATATGATACGAGAGAGGGGTGACTGAAGGAGGGGGCATGTTGGAAAGTCCAGAAAAGAGCGGACCACTTCCGTGAAGTGTCAGCTCTGACCCTGGGGCGGAGGTTCTAAAATCGCCGCGCACAGAAGTGACGAGGGCAGCCTCTGCGTGCGAAGGTAGGTCCGTATTAGGAGCAGACCCCGTCGGTGGGTGAGAGGGAGGTAGTCACATTCTGTTTAGAGGCTGGAAGCTGTGGAGAATCGGAAGGCACCGGTGGAGAGGCGGAGGACCTGCTAAGTACCGGGTCCAAGATTCGGTGGGAAGTGCTGGAGGCAGACCCGTATACAACACTCCCATAGTCCAGCTTTGACTGGACCACGGAGATGTAAAGACGGAGGAGCGAGCGTCGGTCAGCGCCTCATGTGGTGTGGGAAAGGTGGTGTAAGAGCGAGGGGACGCTGGAGCGTGCTTCAGGTGCCTGAGGTGGGGAACCCAGTTGAGCCGTTGGTCAAAGGTCATGCCTAGAAACCGCGCGGTGGGCACCACTTCGAGGGGCTCGCCGTATAGCATGACCGAGGGGGCAGGTATGGCTGTGGATCTTCTTCTGCTGAAGACCGTGCTTTTGGTTTTAGAGGTGGATAAGTGGAAACCAACTGATGTCGCCCACATCTCCACCCGATGGATGGCGAGTTGAATTTGTCGTTGGACGACGGGCAGTTCCCGCCCCGCGAACCATATCGCAAGGTCGTCTGCGTAGATGGAGGAACGGACGGTGGGTGGAAGGGATGTTGCTACTGCGTTCATTACCAGTGAAAAGCATATGGCACTGAGGATGCTTCCCTGTGGGACCCCGTCCTCTAGCTCAAAGGTGTCAGAGAGGACTGAGCCCACCCATACTTGAAAAGTCCGGGAGGAGAGGAAACCCCTGATGAAAGTCGGCAGGGCTCCGACGAAACCCAAATTTTGGAGCTCACTGAGGATTATACGTCGATGGGTGGTGTCGTAGGCCTTCTGGATGTCGAAGAAAATGGACAGGACAAACTGTCCTCTATTGAAGGCGTTCTGTATACAGTATCTTGGTTGAGGAGCAAGAGGGGGTCTGTAGTGGAGCGGAACTGTCTAAAGCCAGACTGGGTAGCCGGGAGGGAGTCAGTGTTTTCAAGGAGAAAGGAGAGTCGCGCGGCGATCATTTTCTCGAAGATTTTACAGGCACAGCATGTTAATGCGATTGGTCTGTAATTAGTGGGGTCAAGGGGGTCTTTGCCGGGTTTGGGGCTTGGTATTACGTGGGCCTCTTTCCACCGAGGGGAAAGTGCCCTTAATTCATATACGGCTGTAGAGGTCTAGGAGGAACAGTTGCATAGTAGGATGGATGTGTTGGATCATACAGTAGGGGATGCCGTCCGGGCCAGGAGAAGGAGACCGTCTAGAGGTTAGAGCCGCCTGTACCTCTCGCATGGTAAACAGCCGATTGTAAGAGTTGTCGAGGGATGGTGAGCAGTTCTTGTTAGGGGCTAGCGCGTGGGGGCTGTCTGTGGAGGAGATGACAGCGAAGGTAGATACTAGAAGATTCGCCACTGACTTAGGTTCATAGGGAAGCCCGTCATTAGTTTGGAGGACCGGAGGTCGGGGGGGCGTGTCGTCTCTTGACACTCCGTACCTTCTTCCAGATGGTAGCCGATGGTGTGATGATGATACCCGAGACAAAGGTACGCCAGGAAGCTCGGCGCGCTTTCTTCATCGCACCGCGAGCAACGGCTCTGGCCCGCTGCATCTCCATACGATGGGTAGGGGTTCGCGTAAAATAAAATCGTCGGGTAGCCCTCTTCTCGGCTCGAGTGGCCTCCGCGCACTCTGGGTTCCACCAGGGTACTCTCGTCCAGCTCGGGGGTAGGCAGAAGATCGTGGAATGCTGGTGCTTGCAGCTGCGACAACAGTCGCCTCAAAGTACGCAATGCATTCATCGGAGGATGGAAAGTGGGCCGTCGTACAATGTGTGGAAGTGTTGTCCTGGAAAAGTGGCTAATTAGCTCTGGCCGTTATCCACTTCTCCGGTACCCGAACGGTCTGGTCGTGCCGATTTAGTGTGAAGTAAACAGAGAAGTGGTTACTGCCGTGGTCATCCTGAAGCACTTGCCAGGTGAAGTCCAGGAGGCCGTCCGTCGAGATGAACGATAGATATATACAGGACGGGGTGCATCTGGTGGCGTGGTAGTGTGTGGGAGAGCCGTCGTTGAGGCACTCGAAGGAGAGTTCAGCCATGAAGGTAATCAGGGTCGGAGCCACAAAAGTGGAGGTCGTATCATCCCACAAGGGGTGGCGACTATTGAAATCGTCCAAGAGTAGGAAGGGCCTAGGGAGTTGTTGAACAACCTCAACCAGGTCATCGCGGGAAACTTGGGAGTGAGGGGAGAGGTAGACCGAGCAGACTGTATTGCTTGTCCAGGAAAATCCTGGCAGCAACCACCTGTAACGGGGATCTAATAGGGAGGCTGTGAAAGGGGACTGTACGGTGGACGAGGATGGCAGCCCCCCTTCCTGTGCAGGTAGGAGACGGAGAGGTAGTGCTAGAATATCCGGTAGGGCAGGACATCGGTCTGGTCCCCAGGATTAGCTCCTGGAGACAGATACATACCGGACGAGCAGAGGCAATCAGGGAATTTAGGCTTCGTAATTTGTGAAAATTCCCCTACAGTTCCATTGTAGGATCGTCGCTTTCGGAGGGTTCATTGTTGGACGAGGGAGAAGTGGAGACGGTGAAGGTGCTAGGGAGTTAGACTGTGGATGAAGATCTAGGTCCATGATGGCGGTGGTAAGTCGGGGGCCTGTCGTTCACCAAAGAAGGAATCGGCTGACCTGCCAACCCCTTCGGGGACTGTGGGGACGAGTCGACCGAACTGGACAGGATACGTGGATCGCGGCAGCCCGGCGACCGTCGCGGGCTCAGAGGGCGAGGAGTCTCTAGGCAGGGTTCAGTGATCATGCAACGGGGGAGGGTTCGGTTATCCAAATTGGCACTTCCCTGTTTGTGGTTTCCCGGGACACCCGGGGTGACGACAGGGGGTACCAGTAAAACTGGGCGGGTGGGGAAGTGGACAAAGTCTGGGTGGCCGATGAGGGAAGAACCGGAGGCATGAGAGGGGCCGGGTCAGTGGGGGTACAAGGGGATGAGCCAGGGTGCTCCCGTGGTGGGGTGAAGAAGATGGCACCAGGGGGTAAGGGTAGATTCAGGAGGCTTGAGGGTGCGGCCGAGGGTATTCTGGTCACACCATGTAGGCGTGCCAGTGCCGCGTCCACTGGATCCTCGGATGTGGGGTGATCTGCCCCGTGTCTCGCCCTAATACACACACACACACATATATATATATATATGTGTGTGTGTGTGTATATACCTACATACATATATATATATTTATTTTAAAGTTAAAGTTTAAAACCAGGAAATTTATAAAGTGACTGAAATATTTAGGCAATTTACAAAATACCCGATTCACTCGGTCAATTTATAAATTTCCTAAAAATGCCAGACAATTTACAAATTGTCTGAATAATTCAGCTATTTATTTGACACTGACTAAAAGAAGGCATTAATACTTTAGGCTTAACAGAACTATAAAAATTAGACAAAAAATCTTTATTCGCTTACATTTAGTTACGATAATCCATCCCATCCATCGTGTTCTGCCTATCAGGCAGATCCAACTCGTGTGTCCCGCGAAAGTGTTCTGTCCTGACCTATCCTTTTCATCTCATGGTAGCTCCTGCCTGCCTTCAAATCATCCAGCATTGCTTTCCTTTCCCTCGGCCTTCTACCCTCATATCTACCCTCTATTACCTCCTCCAACAATCCTCCTCCTCTGAACACATGTCCGATCCATTTCTTCTATCTTTCTCTTATCACCTTAATGAGTCTTCTTTCCTCCCTCACCTGTTGCAGTACTTCCTCATTACTTGAGTGTTCCCTCCAGCTTATCTTTAGCATTCTTCTCCAAATCCACATTTTAAAACTTTCCAGGAGTTCCTTTTCAGTGTCCATGTTTCTACTCTATACAGTACCACACTCCATATCAAGCTTTTTACTAACCTTTTCTTCAGTTTCAAGTTGAGATTGCATATAAGTAGTCTTTTCTGTCTCTCAAAAGCTACCTTACCCATACCAATTCTAGATCTTGCTTCTTTATTGCAGTCTCCATTGTTGGTTAATAAACTTCCCAGATATTTAAACGGCTCAGCTTCTTCTAAGGTCCGATTTCCTATCGTTATGGTCATTTGTACTCCTTTCCTTCTTGCAATTTTCATTACCTTTGTCTTGGTCTCATTAATTTTTATTCGAATTCTTCCGCCGTTGTCGTCAAGCTATTGACCATTCTTTGCAGTCCTTCCTCAGTACTACAAACAAGTGCGTTGTCATCTGCAAACCTTACAGATGTGACCAATTTACCTTCCACTCTGATAGTGCTTTTATCATCATTGTTTCCTCAGAGATGTTAAACAACACGAGGGACAGGGAGCATCCTTGCCTGACTCCTCCCCCAACCAATCCAGGCTCCGATTCTCCTCCTGCAACTCTAACATTCACAGCCTGCCCAAGATATAGGTTTTTTATCAGCCTACGGTCCTTCCAGTCAACATTAATATTCTTCAATATTTCCATTAGTTTCCTCCATTGGACTGTCAAAAGCTTTTTCAAAGTCAATAAAACGAACATTTCCTGATCATGTTCCAGTACTCTCTCTCCCATCATTCTCATAATACCAATAGCTTCTCTTGTTCCGCATTTTGACCTAATTCCAAACTGATCCTCTCCAATGTACTGCTCAGCTCTGTTCGTTAGTCTTCTGGTTAGTATCTTTAGCATTATTTTTGATGCATGGCTGATCAAACTTATGGTTCGAAATTCTGAACATTTGGTGGCTCTCGATTTCTTGGGGATAGTAATCATAGACTCAAAGTCACCACGCCAGACTTCACTTTCATACATGTTTCTGCACAATACATTCATCTCCTCTCGAAGTTCTACTGGTAAATCATCTGGTCCTGGGGCCTTACCATTTCTTAGGTCTTTCACAGCCATCTCTATTTCTCTTTCCAATATGTCCGGTCCTATACAATCTACTTCCACCTCATCTGCTTCCTCCATTTCGATGTTATTATGTTTGTTCTCTTTCTTATACAGTTCTTCAGTATATTCAATCCATCTCTTCTTATATTTTCTGGTCTTTTCAGTTTTTCTCCATTCCTCCCCTCTATTTCTCGCACTCCCGAGCTACTTCTTTTCCATCTATTTATGTCCTTAATTTTTGGTACATTAAATCAGTTCTTCCTTTCCTTTCTAATTCCTCCAGTTATGATAAGGCATGGTAAAACAATGTTTATGGGCTTCCATATATTATTATGATAATAAGGCATGGAAAATCAATCTTTATTGGTTTACATATATTGGAACGATAATAAAAATATGATAACGATGGTAAAAATATCTATTTTAAAGTACAGAATTAAAAGTGCAAAATTAAGTAAAAACTATATTTTGTTCTTATTTCCACATGTCAGACTTGAGTGGCATCTGCTATTACACACGAGACCAGATTTATAGCATTTGCATCTGTTTGGCATTGCTTGCCAATGCATGTTACACTTAGCATAACCCTGACCACCAAACCTAGATATGTCTTGTCTTGTACAGCTTGACGAAGGACTACTTTATTTGTACACATTTCATTCAGAGTAAATAGCTGCTCAGCACAAAGATCGAACTAAGCTCTAGTATAGCGTCCTTTTAAGATTCCCGATTTAACTGCAATTCGATACAAATTATTGTCATCGCGATCAACAATGACACCTAAAATATTACGTGGATCACCTTTACCTTGATCTACCAAGAGAAGAGGAATCATAACATTGTCATTGGGATTACCAGGGGCATGCATTATACGACTACGCCTGATCATACGTTCAGCTTGTAATAACCAACCAACCAAATCTATCTATATCCTTGATATACAACATAACACCGCCTCCTCGCCTACCTATTGTTTTTAACAAAAAGTCTATAACCTCTAATTTGATACTCCCCTACAAAGTCACGTGTTTCAGTGCTAAGCCACGATTCATTTATCGCAATTAAATCATAGTCTTTACAAGCAATTAAAGAAAAAAAATTCGTTTATTTTATTTCGTAAGCTACGAGCATTTAAGGATAGAACCTTCAAATTGTTTGTAATTGCGACACCTTCGCGAGCGCAGGGGAAATTTGTGGAAATTACGCTGGGACCGTTCGAGTTATGGCAGCCTGAAAAGAAGAGACTATTATGAAATAGTCTTCCTAAATGCGCAGCTCCAACGTCATTAAGATGAAGTCCATCTCCGAGGAACAAGACCCTCCTGCCGTAGAAACTGTTCCAAAAATTCGCAAATTGCACTCCTTCCTATTGGCAAAGAGACTTTAGGTTATTGTTGATATAGGTCGCCTTGCTGTAGAAATCGCTACGTTGGATAATTCGAGGAAGTAGACCTGTTAAAACAATCTTAGTTTTTTCCTTTAGTCGCTCTAGTTAGTCCCTGTACCTAGCCAGCAGCTCTTCCGATCTAGAATTTAAAACGTTATTAGTACCGACATGAATAACATACTTTGTGTCCTCAGAGGTTCCGTCTGTAAAATGGTCAACACTATTAGTTATATCCTCCACCCTTGCACCAGGGTAGCAGTAACGGTGCCTACGACGAGGGTTTCTCCCACAGAATTCCTCGAGCTGCCCTCGAACAATGGAATCGCCAACGAGTCGTATTTCCGGTTCATCATCATCTTCGAAACCTAAAACAAAAAACTTATTGTTTGTTATTACTGGTAGACAAGTCTTAGGTTTTCTCAATGGGGCTCAATTACGCACTCGAACGAAGGGTTGGGAACTAGGGGAAGAGAGAGGGCTATTAGTACTATTTATATTATTATTAGAAACTGAGGAAGGAGGGGTCTAACTGGAGTCTCAAGGGATTCTAATTTTGCCGTCAGGAGCATCACGCTTTCTTCAAGCCTCACTTTGGCCTCCCTCTCACATTCTAACTCGTTCCTCAGGACTTCCATGCTTGAGCACCACCTACAGACTAAGCGTTTGGAAATTAATAAATTACAACGTAGGTCTACCGCGTGCTTATTGTGCCGTCACCTGCACAAACTGGCAAAAATGTTCTTGAAACGCAGAACAGGTTCTTGTAACACATTTATATTAAGGAATATATACTTAAACTACCGACGAAAGATCTATAAAAGAAAAAGTATTAATAAAACTTCTGTCCGCTATTCGACCGACTTTTTTCTTTCCGTTTTTCCTTTTTCCCACGGTGGGTGACCAGTGACGGTCTAGGGTGCCACATAAAAATCATTTTTTGATTTTTAGGACGGCCCTTTGTGGGATTGTTAGGTTGGGTGAAAAAGCCCTGAATATGAAATTTTAGCCAAATTGAAGGATATTTAGGGGTTCCGCATCGACCATCTCTGGCGTACCACGTGTCAGAAGTAATGAGTTTCTCCAAGAAATTGCTCCAGCTCCAAGGGGTAAAGTAACATGTACAATGTCAATATAAATGCTATCATATACCATGGCGTAGAGGACAGTCACAGCTATATTTCCATAGCATTAAGTTTATTCCATCTCCAATATTTTTTTTTATATTAATATTTTTGTCGCGGTTCAAAAGTTTTTTTTCAAAGTTTCACCTTAATACGTTTATGCTTTGTAATAAAAACCACACCAACCGGCAACCAGCTTATAACAACACAATACGCAACTAGCAAACAGTGCAAACACCTTAACAATATTGTTCAACATTATTTCATAATTAATTGGAATAAACTTGTCCCACCATGCCTGGGTAGCAGGATACTATTCTGTGTGTAATGTTATTATAATACAAAATCATTAAATCAATTTCAATTTTATTGCAACAAAACAACTTAATATTATTAAAATAAAACATTTTATTCCGTATTAATCATAGTAATATACTGAGCCTACTGGCCATATAAATCAAAATAATAACTAAGAAATAAAGTATATACGATTATACATTGTTATACAGGATTAATAGGAGTAACACCCTATAAAAATGAAGCAAATTCAAATATACCATAAAGTACTCCCAAACCCGTTAAGGATTTCCGCTGCGGGCGCTCGGGTGCTCTTTGCGGTGCTTCTCAACGACTTGCATCAAGTACTGCCGTTGCTCCTCGTCCTTGGTGAGTGCGAGATTGTAGTTCTGCATCAGCGCGACCCCTCGCTCCGCCCGGACATTGACAACGCTCAACGTAGAGACACGGCGTTTCCCCGCCAGGTAGGACGCATTGTTCGACCAGGTAGCCGGCTCCAACTCTAGGAAAGAAGTATTGATCGCGAGCCGCTCGAAAAGAAGCGTGCTGGATGTCGTGCAAAAGTCTGCGACTGTCTTTCGCTGAGCTCCTCCGGGCAGACGTCCAGGGCAATGCGCTTGGGTGGCTCCTCGGTGCCCTCGACATCCTTGATGGCCGTCGCAATTCGACTCTTCTCCTCCAGCGGAGTGTCGTCATCGAAGAGAGCGAGGGCGGCCAGGTGTTCACTCAGGTACCAGAGATGTCGTCGAAACACAGGGGAGGTAGCCTTGGACACGTCCTTGTCCACCTTGTCGTAGTCAACCAGCGCCTTGAGCATCGCCAGGTCAGTTCGAGGGGCAGCGGCGGGAAGGGGCGCCGTAAACCAGGCCGGAATGTAAACCAGCAGCGCAAAGTTTACGAAGCGCAGGATGCCCCGGGCCTCGCGAGCCTTAATGGGGAGCTGCTGCCGGAAGAGGTGGAGCTTGATGGCGTATATCACTTTGGCCATCCACCGGGCGCGGTGGAGTGCGCCCGGTCGCATGAAGCGCACACCTCGCTGGGGGACGCCTCCAAGCGCTATGATCGCCAGCTCCAGGAGCTCTCGGTAGTCGTCCCGCGGCTGGCCCTTGGTGATGTGACCCTTGAAACGCGCGATCAGATCGTCTCGCGCCTTGAGCAGCGGCTTAGTAAGGTCTTCCTTGGAGATGGCGCTGAATTGGTCGGTGCAGACGGATTGCCAGCGCTCCTTCAGTCGCGAGAACAGTTTAATGTCAGGACCAGAGGAGGGGCCCATGCACTCGATGAAGGCTTTCTCTGCCACCAATTCTAGCATGTGGTGCCGACAGGCCAGGTTCAGCAGCTGGCGGTGAAGGCCCTGCTCGATGAAGACGCAAGCGCCCGAAACGACGCCCGTGTTGGCAGCTGTCGTGTCAAAGGAGAGCCCGACGACACGATCAGCGATTCCCCAGTCATCCAACGAGTTCAGCACAGCATCTGCTTGGGCGCGACCAGTTCCAGCAGGCAGCTTCGGCACGGAGAGAAGTTTGTCGACGCCGTCGCCGGACACGACTATGGCGAGGCGATCGACCTTCTTGCCGCTGAAGTCGGAGACCATCTTCCCGTCCCAGTGAACGATGAGCGGGACACTGGGATCGAACGTCATCTTCACTTCTTTGGCGATTTCCCCTCGATGACGCAATCGCCAACGCCGAATCGTCTCGTGACTGAGAGCCAGTTCATCTGTGTCTTGAATATCCAGACTGGAAGCAGCTGCTTTCATGAGTTGAACGGCTCCACGGTTGCTTGTTTTGGTCCGGTCCAGTGCCGACGCTAGGTCTTGAGTCATAATGTTCTTTTTGCGACGGCGCTTTGTAGGTGGATTGGTTTCCTCTTCTGTCGAGCAATTAGGCGACGACGACGAGTTTGATGATGTAAGGGTTGCTGTTGCCAGTGATTGCTCTGATTGCTTTTGGCGTTGCCTTTCTTTGGCAGCTTCACGCGCGGATGCACGTTGCTCAATTCCAGTGAGGATTTTGTCCACCCCGGACATGACACCACGGCGACCCTTTTCGCGTTGAGCAAGAAGGAAGTCGCGATCCTCCTGGATGGTGATGACGGAGGGCGTTGTCGAGAGCCACGTCAAAAATGTCATCGAGTCCCTCGGTGAAGGCCGCCCTGGCTGCCTCACCTGTGGCGCCGGACCGCTTCCGGCTGCGCTGCAGTGCCTGCCAATTGTCGTAAAGTCTAAGCAGTTTTCGCGCGGCGCTTTTGGAGGTCATGGTCGGGATTCTGGCCATAGCCCAGAAAGTATACACCTCGACGATCACATTACGCGCCGCCTCGGCTAGAAGTTGTTTTTGCACCTTATGAAACTGTATAAACCGGCGAAGCACTTCACCATTTGAAGGTAACCTGTTTCCCGTTAGGGGGCTTGGGTTGGCGTGTCCGATTAGCCATATCTCGGTCTTGGATCTCAGTGAGCTTGCGGTAGCCATCACGAGATGATCACGCGTTGAATGCGTGAAGGAGACTGATTGACTGAAGACTGTGACAGTGTGACTCACCACACTAACCCTGCGTTGCGCTGTTGCCAGATCTCAATGCTGAAAAGTAGTGAAAATATATACAATGAGAAGCAAATATTAATTATAAATATTTAAATTTATGAAATGCATAAATTATAGCAATATATATGCAGGGTTGGCTGGTTTAACCCAAATGGTTTAAACCATTTAAACCAAAAAAAACCATGTTTTTCTGGTTTTTTTTTTTTATAATTTCAATTTTTACAACACAAATTATTTAATTCATAAACTAATAGCTCTAAAACTAAAACTTATATTTATATTGATAAGACCTAAACACCATCAGTTCAGGGTAGCCTAGTATGTACGGTAGTATATAATATAGCTACCTTGCACTAGCAGGCCTATTTAATAGTGGCATTGCACATAAAAGGATTGAAGTTACCTGTATCAATTACATTATAAACGCATGTAGCTACAAATATAAATGTTGTTATTAGGTTTATTTTCATTTTTGTGAAGCAAGCACTTCTTACATCTAACATCTTCCAATTAAAAAATGAGACAGTCAGCAATTCTAATTTCTGAGTACCAGTACCTAATTGAGTTATCTGAGTTAAGTTTTTTTTTTTTTTAAAAACATGGTTTTTTTCAACCCTGTATATATGTAATAGTGCCATGGTTACAGGTTTCCCAGATAAATCAATTATTTTGAACACACGGTACAACAGAAACGGTCGATGCGGAACCTCTAAATGTACTTCGATCGGGCTCAAACTTCATATTTAGGGTTTTCTCATCCAACCAAACAATATGAATAAGGGCCATTCGAAATTTCCAAATTCTAAAAACTGTCCCTATAGAGTGTGGCACCCTAGGCCGTCACTGACCAGTGACCACACACTACCTGATCCTTGATATCTATCTATATTTATTGCACGAAAGAACTGACACCCCATAATTATAACTTCAACTTGAGTAGTCTAAG
Source organism: Bathynomus jamesi (assembly GCA_023014485.1). Lineage (NCBI taxonomy): Eukaryota > Metazoa > Arthropoda > Malacostraca > Isopoda > Cirolanidae > Bathynomus > Bathynomus jamesi. The sequence continues at coordinate 737,065 of JAJOZX010000181.1, read as the reverse complement.
CATCATCCTGTCTGCATATAATGTGTGTTTTTCGTATTTATCAATTATTACGAAAGAAATCTTTTAGAACTTGAAGAGCCTAATCATTTTCATTAATCAATAAAATAACAAATATCGTCAACTGTTGCCGCAAAATAGAAGTCAACATCTTCCTTCCTTGAATAATCAATTTTAAAATTAGAAAGAGCCGTTTTGAGCAGAAAACTGAGATTTGTTTATAAAACCCTCTGAACAGTTAGCTAGAACAACGTGAAAAAAGTGTTAGCAGCTGACGAGGAAGCTTCTAACAGTGGCTGTATCCTCCAACGCGGGACACGTCAACGCGAAGAAGAGGCGACGTCAAACCAAAACATCAAAGTGCTGGTGGCCAAACTTCCTCAAATCTCCGTGCAGCGGGCTGTCTACGGTTGGCCAGACTGGCAATCGACGGCCTGTTGCGTGGCACGGTCAGAGTGCCGATCGGCTCCCGGGGCCGGACCTATTCTCGGCGTGCTATTTTTTCCATTTACGGGGAGCAATTGCGTGCTCTCCGGACTACTCTTACTCTCCGGCGACATTAAGACTAATCCAGGCCCCACTACAACTTACGTATGTCACCATACACAAAGACAGACACAATAGCACCATAAGACACATACAGAAGTATAATATTAACATATTACAGTACAACGTAGACGGCCTCACAAACAAAATCATACAGCTTAGTGAATTCGTATACAAACAAAACATTCACATAACACTTATACAAGAAACAAAACTAAAACGCACACAAACACCCACCATCCCTGACTTCATGGCGATCCGTCAAGATCGTACTAGGGGTAACGGAGGTGGACTCATCATTTACATACGTAAAAGCATGAGCTACAGTGATGCCACCCAAAACATTACAAACAAAATCCAAGCAAAACGGGTACGATTGGTCTAAAGGACGATTGGTCTAAAGGACGATTGGTCTAAATACTATAATTAGTCTAATAATTATATGTGTATGTATTTATTATATTATGTATAATATACATGGTGGGGCAGAAGTAATAGGGCAGTCAAAACCAACAGAATAGGAAGTAAACATTTATTATAAAAACAATAGTGACTTCTTAAAGTTAATGAAATCATATTTAGGCATCCTACACATATGAAAGTAAACTTTAAAAAAAAAAAATAAAAAAAAATTAAAAAACCAAACGGAAAAAAAATGGTCAGCATTTCGAACCAATGCTGTAATTAAAGTTTCACCGTTATTGTTTTTGTTAATTTTTTTCCGTTTGGTTTTTTTGTTAATTTTTTTATTATTATTTTTTTAAAAAGTTTATTTTCATATGTGTAGGATGCCTAAATATGATTTCATTAACTTTAAGAAGTCACTATTGTTTTTATAATAAATGTTTACTTCCTATTCTGTTGGTTTTGACTGCCCTATTACTTCCGCCCCACCCTGTATATGTATTTAGACCAATCGTCCTTTAGACCAATCGTCCTTTAGACCAATCGTCAGGAACCGGTATTTAAGTACCTCATTTGATGTAGTCTGTTACAACTTACTTCATTGTTTAACTTGTTTGGTGCGCAGCCTTTATACAGTTGTGTATACCTACAAATAGTGTTCAATAAAAATGACCTAAAAATTGATTTTCAGTTTCGCTTATTGATAAGATTAAGGTTCTCTGAGAACAAAACCATCGGGTTCAGTAAATCCTGATTAAAAATTCTAACGCAGAAAGACGTTTCGACGATCCTGATAAACTAAAACCAGCTAGCACGTCTTTCACCAAGGGAAAAGTGTCCGATTCGTGAACAGTGCACGTTGTGAAAACTGATGTATTTGCAAAACACCAGTATGACTCGATAGTTAAAGAAGAAAAAGTTACCGAGTTTTAAAAAACCAACCAGTGGACAGTCCCAAGCCAGTCTGAGAAGTGGGAAGGGGAGTGCAGTGATGAGCTCGCTGCATGCAAAATATTTGGTTCAATCCAATTCTCTTTTCAAAGTGCCCTCTGGTGGACGAAGGACGTGAAACGGAACCAACCAAGCAACCACCACTCCCTTCTAAAATACGATAAGGTCAGTAGCGATTTCTCTGTTCATGCGTGGAACGGTGGCCATTTTATGGAGAGCAATAGATATATATTTTTTCAGGTCACGTGATCTAAATGAAAGAAATTAGTTGAATCAATTCCTATCAGTACTATCTTGTCCTTATTCTAGTTTCAGTTAGTATTCACCTTGTTGTAGGAGAAAGGAAAATTCTGGAAGCACATTTCTGGCGGCTCAGCCTTGAACATTCTCTTCAAGAATTCTCGTTATGTTGTCTCCTAATCGACATTCCCCAGACCTGACAAATTAATCGTTCGAAAGTTATCGGTTCGAATGGAATTTTTAATTTTTTTTAACAAAACTTAGAGCAAAGGGAGAGGTAGATTAGCTCAGGATGTCGGGTAAGGAAAAAAAAAAAATTATAAACTTTCGAGTAAGGCAATAATGTTTCCTTCAAAACATTGAGAACTCTAATAAATGAAGACGACATTAAAAGGAAATCAAATATATCTTATAATTGTTATATAAATAAGACATTTTTCGCATATCGGATTAGAAAATCAGAATCTGGCATATAAATGTGGCTCATACTTCATACATTAAAGTGTAAGAGTGCGCGCGCGCATATATATACATATTTATACAACATACGTGCGAATATACAAGGACTCTCGAGTGTATGTATATTCATATTAAAAAAAAACCCTGATGAATTCCTAAATAAATCTATGAGAACTAAAATCCGTTCTCTTGAGTATCATAACCCCAATTATATGGACTTTATTTTTGCGAAAAAATAAGTTTTTTTGTATCGGAGAAAAATCCTGAATTCTAAAAACAAAACATTTTACTAAAAATGAATAAATTTAAACTTATTTTGTTCTCGCTTCATTAACTTTCTGATGCTATTTCGTTAAAACTTTGAATAGAAGATAAAAACAAAGCATTTCCGTATGAGACCTTAGAGACACGATATAAACCAGATCTAGAATACATTGTGTGTGTGTGTGTGTGTGTGTGTGTGTGTGTGTGTGTGTGTGTGTGATAAAATTTTATATAAAATTATAATTATTTTGGAAAGAAAGGTTCCGGAACTCTGTATATTTCTTACAACCTTTTCCAGTTGTTACCTTACTCCCTAATTACCCAACTTTCATCTCCCTCAAAACAACAACCCCTTCCTCTTCCTAAAATTATCCTGTAATAAAAAATAAAATTGGGATGAAAATTAAGAACAAAACCGTTTTCTGCATGTTGAAAATAAAAGGTACCGGAACGTCGTTCCGGCACGCGCGCGTGCAAATAAAATCGGAACCACGAGTCATTACATTTAAACGCAGAAGATGTTCAACCGATACCAAAATGAAAATGGTGCTAAAATAATCCAGGAGTTAGTACAATAGGCCACAGTAATCTGGCCTGAGCACTGTGCCAGTCTATTGCCTTCCTCTCGTATTATGATTGTCAAAGTATAATGGTCAACAAATTTCCAAGTTGTATTTTCAAGTTGAAAATATAGGCGCGTTTAGAAACAAAATTGAAGTAAATATAGGTTATACGGCGGATAATACAACTGCTCACGGTAAACTACACAAACTTTCTACATTCGTCTGAAACCCTTCCATTTAACGCTTTCAAGTAGTTGGTTAAAATATATCCATTACAATCTAAGTCGTAGCAGAGTGGCGCAGTCGAAGCGTACTGGGCCCATAACCCAGAAGTCCGTGGATCGAAACCACGCTCTGCTAGATTCTTTTTAGATCAAATAGTGTATTAAAAAAAAAAAAAAACGAAAATTTAAAAAAGTTTTGAAATTCAGTTGGTAATAGGTCCTCTATATGCATTGTACATCTATACCTATAGTGTTTATTTTAAAGTATTTGTGACTTGTATCGATCACGGGAAATTGGTTGCCATTTCCCTTCTAATTTCTACAGAATCGAAAGTGGCTTCGATGCCATTTAAGTAAACGAAGTGAACGAGCATTTTCACTTCGTTCCAGTATAAATCTCCATTTTAGCAAAAATGTGTGTAGGAATATATGCAAATGAAAGCGGTCTACATTTCAAAAAATAAAAATAAATTGTGTAAAGCAAATTGCACTATTGGATGGATAATATATATATATATATATATATATATATATATATATATTATATATATATATATATAACATGCACCTAACGCCCTTATATGCTTAATTTCATTTATTTGCAGCAGATGGAGCGGAGAACTGCCTTCAATAGTGACCTTGATTACATTCAAACAAAGTTAATCGATTTTGGACGAAGTTTTATTTTATCTTAATGGGGGGAATGGGACGGTGGGGCAGTTTTGGTCTCGCCTACCAAGGACTGACTGCGGGCTCGAGACATCTTTTGGTGAAACATCCGAATCTCTTCTACGAAAAAATGTACGAGTAAAAGTGATCGGATGTCTTCAATAATTCTTCAAGGATTAAAAATGCAAAAAAATTACAATTTTGAAGCATTAAAATATTCAAAGAATTTTAAACAGACCACATATTTCGAACTGACAACTTGGAACATCTGTTCACCGAGTTAAAACATACATAATATACAATATATACATATATGGAACAGCTCGCATGAACACAGTCATGCCTGTTCCATTTATTGGACCCCATGCTATACGAGAGATTTGAATTAAATACTGCCTTTACCTCGAGTGCGGGAGGGGTTAACATCGTCAAACATTTTTGAAAGCGAATGTTTAAATGACCGAGAAAACATTTAAACATACGACAGGGTGTTCAATTTATCATGTCGTTGTGAACTGGTAGGGATTGAGACTTCTACTCAGGAGGTTCTCCGATTCGAATCCTGGTGGGAAAATTAACTTCATTATATATAATATATATATATATACACACACACACACACAGGCTGAACCACAAGTCTCCACCTTCGTATTATAACGAAACACTTCGGTAAAGCGACTTATGGCCCACCCTGTACACACACACACACATATAGAGCGGCCATTTACAAAAGGTTAAGTCGTGATATTTTCATTAAACAACGAAACTATCACGATTTAATCTAACCAATCGTCAAGAGCGGGCAGTTGACCTAACCAGGTATTCAATTAACCTAAATCGGCCTTTTCATGCAAAAAGGTCGTAACATATACATATGTATACAGTATTTTATTACTCAGGACCGAACACTGTGTCAAAAATGCTTGCAGAATTGAACTGGCGCTCCGTGTTTCCGTAGGCGTTTGGGTAGGGTGAAAGTGAAACCAAAGAAATCTAAAAAAACCTGAATCATCTCTAACAACCCAAATAACCCCATTTCATTTCGACAATAGCTGCAAAAATCTCATTTATAGCCGAATTTGATCCCTAAATTGACAAAAATAACAATTTTCCTTCATTTTTGCTCCTGGAAATGAGTAATGAAATTTTTTTGACCAACTTCAGAGGCTTATAATATGAAATCTCTGAAAGCGAATCATCTAAAAATCTACATACGAGATTTTTAGGTAATTTTTATATAAAAATTAGTTTCGATAAATAAATAAAAAATTGGTACGAAATCTGGAAAAATTAAAGATAGAGTTGCGCGCGCACCGTGAAATCAGCGCTCCGTGCGAGGCGCTGACAATTAACACGGAGCGGCCGTGCGTGCGTGCGTGCGTGATATAGACACGTGGGAATAAAATATAATATATATATATATACTTATATATATATATATTATGACAGCTAGATGAGATTCAGAGAAGCTTCACAGCCAAGATCAATGGGTGCAAAGAACTAAATTACTGGGAAAGGTTACGCGAATTAAACCTATATTCACTGGAGAGGAGGAGAGAGATATACACAGTTACTTACACTTGGAAAATAATGGAGAAACTAGTCCCTAATCTTACTCTGAACCCTGTAACTCTCCAAACAACGGTGGAAAGCAGAAAAGGAAGACTGTCTTGTTCCCAAATTAAAGGCTAGAGGGGGACATCCTTAACCATGAAAGAAAATAGTTTTGTTGCGAGAGGACCAAGACTTTAATTAGCTGCCCAAAGACCTAAGAAACACGAGTGGTGTTGCGGTGGACATCTTCAAAAGAAGATTAGACGCCTGGCTCAGAATCTCCGATGAGCCGGGCGTACCTGGCTATGTGAGGTGGAGAGTACAAGAAACCAACTCGCTACTTCACCAGGCCAACTCGAAAGGAGGGGCGACAAGCTTGACCTTCGTGAAATGAGGAATCATCGCACGGAACATTTGAAAGGAAAGATATATATATAATTAGGGTGCGTCAAAAAACATGAAGTTGTCACACGCGTTCGCTCGCTTGCAATTTTGATCCACTTAATGAGAAAACCTGCCAGTATAAAAATCAGTTCAATATATCAATGTTTAGGGGTCGCGCGCAGTGAATTAATAACCCTATTTATACCGGAGTGGGGCCATATGATCTGGTTTATCAGTATAGTCATATGGCCCCACCTCGGCTGTTCTTTTCGTTAAAATACCCTGGAATACATGGGGTTAAGATTTTCTATATGAGGCTCTCTATTAATTGTTGGTTTCTTTTCTTCCACAGGTGGTTTGCTTAATGAAAATGGCGACGAAAGGTGCTAAGGAAGTAAAGAAACTAGCTGATAAAAAATCTGGTTGTTGGGGAAACCAACCCCACGGTTCCCTGGGACTAAATTGCCCAGCCTTGGTGAGTCCCTCAGAGTCATTTTCTATTTACACAAATCGGACCCTGAGCTCAAGAAGTGTATAAAACAAACTGCAACCATGCTTTCCGAAGTCTGGGACAAGACGAAAATACCAACGATCACGCCTTACCGGATCATCGACAAGCTCACCAAGCTCCACCAGGAGTACTATGGCCTGCGGAAAAGCGCAAACAGATCCAGTGGGAAGGCTGTTTAAGATCGCGAGAAGTTTGTGACCAGTTTGGAGGATCTATTCGACGTGGAGGATCTATTCGACGTGGCACATCCGGACGCGTTGAGCCTCATCAAAATCAAAGAGGACAAGGATTTTCTCATCGCCGGCCAGGACGCCCTGGAAGCATGTTTGGGGTGGACAAGCGATGGTGTGAACGGGAAGCGACGAAGAGGGAGAAATTCGAGCAGGAGGACCAGCGTCGTTTGCGATCATTGGAGGAGCAAGGTGCATTGACCTCGACGGTAAAGTGGCTTCGGATTTGGACAGGACGCAGATCAGTGATCGACAAGCCACTCATGTTCTGCTTCCTTTTGCCGCTGATCTTGGTCACGATGTCAGGAAATTCGCCTTAAGGGCAAGTTCCATAAGGAGGAGGCGAATTGCTCACCGAAGATCCCTGGCAGCTGAGGTAAAGGAAAGCTTTTCTCCTACAGTTCCCTTAACACTGCACTGGGACGGAAAATTGATGTCAGACTTGACCGGCAGGGAGAAGATCCATCGTCTGCCAATCTTGGTCCCCGGAAAAGGTGCGAAGATGATCCTTGCAGTGCCCAAGCTCACCGATGGGAAGGCAGAACAAGCAGCTACTGTGATTGGGGGAGGTGATAAAATACAGGGATAAAATCTGGTGTTCGTATGAGGATCGAACTGATGCTTGGTCGAAAGCTTCTGCACCTCGCTTGCCGCCACCACGTTCTGGAGGTTCTCCTGGAGGCTGTATTCTCTGCACTTCTGGTGGAACATTCAAGTAGTCCGAACATCACGTTATTCCTGAACTTCAGGAATTGCTGACCTGAGATCAATCGGGAAAAGTTCAGGACGGCAGCGGACGGTGAAGCTATGGCAATCAGAATACGGCCGTGGCGAGACCTCATCCAGTTTGCTCAGGAGCTCCTTCAGGTTCAACAACCGCGGGATGATTACAAGGAGTTCCTGGAATTGGCTGTCGTTTTTTTCGGCTGTCTTCCTCGCGGACGCTCTTCCGTATCCTTCAACGCTCCTGGGGTTCTACACCGTGCGCGATGGATGGCGCGGGCAATGTATGCCCTGAAGATTTGGATGTTCAAGTAGTAGTTTGTTACTCTTGCGGCCGCAACGGCCTTCTTCCTCTCGTGGCCCGAACCGCATGGGACTTCTCTGGGAAAAGCTCGGAGATTTCTACATTTTCGTCGTAAAACATTACCTACCCGTCTGGTTCACAGCCAAGACAGCTTCCGCAGCAGCACGAATGGACCTCACGCTGCTCAAGGAACTCGCGGAACATGAGGATCCCATCATCAAGGAAGCCGGCACGAAGGCGATGAGTCGGCATCTATGGCACTTGTCTGAAGTTACAGTCGGTCTCGCTCTCTTCGACGACGATGTTGCAGATGCTGACAAACTCAAGATGGTCTCTAACATGAACTCTGTGGAAGGATCCCTCGAACCCAGCCCTCGTGTGTTGGCCGTCGCAAGAGACGTCGTTACAAAAGATCTTTCGGACTACTTCACCTCCACAACTAAAAGGATCTTCCACCATCTTGAAATCGATACTGCGTTCTTGTCAATGCCCCCTGCGGCCTGGATAACATCAGACGGGTACAATCTGGCGAAGGAACGGGTCGGGAAGCTCCTCGTGACTAACGACACTGCTGAAAGAGGAGTGGCTCCTCATCCACGAGTTCACGTCAAAGGAGCGTACCAAGCACGAGGATCAGCTCCAATACATGATCCAGGTGGCAGAGGATCATCGGCGAGCGTACCCGAAGACAGCAAACAAGAAGGACCTTCTTCGCTGAAAAATACTTTCTTTCTGAAGGCTTTTAGTTCTTTTCATGCCATTTCCGAGTATTGTTTGTCAATTTCTTTCGTTTTGTTGGTGTTCACGTAGTATGGGGAAACCAATCCCAGAATATAATATATAAGTTTAGCTGTTTGGTTTCCAATTATTTTACAGTGTTCATTCCAGTTTAAGTTCTTGTCAAAGTAAATGCTTAGGAAATTGAAATGATTAACATGTGTTGTGGAAATGTATTTTATAGTATATTTTGTTTTATTAAATTATCTGTTTTTCAATACATCCTTAAAGTGTATTAGCAAAATGTATTTTTATAAATATAAAACACGAATTATGTCTTCATATGCTGTAATGTTTTAAATATTAAGTGTGTTAAACAAGACTGAGTTTTCATAGTTACTTCCCCTGAAAATAATCAGTACAGGGAAACCAATCCCAGAATATATGTACTATGTAGTGTACAAACTTTGTAGTGGATGCGCGACCTCTAAATAAACGACTACTCAATTGAAAATTTGTCTGTGGTGTTTTCTCCTTCAGTAGCTTAATTGAGAAAGCGAGCGAAAGAAATGGACCACCTTCAGGTTCTCTCCCTTATGCAGTGACACAATCTATCCATCTATCTATCTATCTATATAATGTCTTCAGTGCTAGAAATAAATATTCAGTTTTAACTATATTCTAAATATTGAAAAGAAGATAATAAATATTAACAGTTGTACATTTATATAAAGTTAAAATTAAAATTATAGAATTAAAAATAAAAATAAATATTACAGGTAAAATCTGAAAGGGGGCTTAAAACCTTTGCCACGAAGGACAAAAATGGAATTAATGAATTTTTATTTTAAAATTTTATTTTAAAAATAATTTAGGGGCGAAGACAGTTAGCAACAAGTTCAAATATTAAACATTAAAATATAAAATCTTAAAATATGAAAAATAAGTCGTGTACAAATTATCTGATCGCAGAGACAACAAATATGGTGGACAACATACTAAGTTAGTTGGTTGATAAAAATTACTGAAGGATATCTAGATTATGGAAGAGGATGTAACGATTTAGATCTAGTTCGGGTTTGAAAAATAATATCTTTTTCAAGAGCGGCTGATCGTATTTATTAGCTTTTGCAATCACTGAAAAGTTTAGGTCTAATTAAATTGTCTAACTTAGGTTTCCAACCTTTCTAGGTTGATGTACCACTTTTTGTCACTATGCTTTTCTAAGTATTGGAAAGAGAGAGGAAGAAGCGGAGAGAGGAAGAAGCGGAGAGAGGAAGAAGCGGAGAGAGGAAGAAGCGGAGAGAGGAAGAAGCGGAGAGAGGAAGAAGCGGAGAGAGGAAGAAGCGGAGAGAGGAAGAAGCGGAGAGAGGAAGAAGCGGAGAGAGGAAGAAGCGGAGAGAGGAAGAAGCGGAGAGAGGAAGAAGCGGAGAGAGGAAGAAGCGAAGTAACGTACCACCTAATCAAAACCGTAGGTGCCCACTCTTGATTTTTCAGCTTTATATTTATTTTGAACAAAAAATTTGAATTTGACCTTGCACGTTCTTAAATAATTTTAAATTTATGTAGACGGTAAATTGGACAGCATTTAAATCCACACTCGGAAAAGTTGCCGGTTATTCATCTGCAGTTAATATTACTTTTATAAACATTATAATGGAAGTAATCATAAATCGGCAAACTGCATATTTATAACCTTCCTGTGTACCACTTAAAAGAGCGCCGTATACCATCGGTGGTATGCGTACCACAAATCTGGTCGCTGGTCTAACTGATGATAGTGGGAACGGATGTGATTGTGAGGGGTTGCTAAGCCTATTGTTAGTGAGACTGATAATGCCTCTGGGTTTTAGTACTGAAGATTTTTTTTTCTTTAATTTACCGCAGATTCGTACCTTGTGAAAGTGGTACATATCTTGGCGAGGTAGTGGGTGGGTGGTATTACTGAGTTGGGGAGGGTAGACTAGGGGGTTGAGTAAGGTTCAATTGCTGGATAGTGGGTAGGAGGGGTATGGTCTTAGACACGATGAAGCAAATGGGAATGAGTGAGGAAAAGGAAAATCGCTTCCGCTGAAAAATGGGGGCCTTCGGAGACTATGGATTGTAGACGCTCGGGTATGGGAATTTTGGATAAGAGAGGGGAAACACCTGCGACGAAGAGCGGACAGGTTTGGGCATTCGACCAGGAGATGTACGACAGTGATAGGGGTATGGCAGGCAGGCGCGTATCCAGGATTTCCGAAAGGGGGGCAAAATGCATAGTAGTGCTGCCGAGCGTAGCGAGGCAATACAGCTAGGGGGTCGGGGGGAGCGCTGTGAACTCCGCCCCGGGAGAGAAGTAATTTTTACCATATTTTTCTTTTAAAGTGCATAAATCATGGACTAAAAACAGTGAAAAGTACCGAATCATTTGACTTCATCACACAATTAATTAACGACAAAATAAACCTAGTTACCTGTCTTAGCTTGCTGAATGTTACGGAAATTTACTTATCCTTAGATATATTGTGCTTGCTAATCGATTTCTGTAAGGACGGATCTGTAGTTTAAATATAACCACCACAAGATTTAGTTATATTTATTTAACAGAAAAAAAGAGACTGCACTGAAATTATTACAATTTACACTATAACTGTGGTTAACCGAAAGGCGGCGATGGCTATGAACTAAGGCAATGCCATTCAGGCGTTCCTCATTCATAGTGCTGCGGTAATCTGTTTTGATGCGAGATAAAGCAGAGAAAGACCTCTCTGCTACCCAACTCGTAACAGGGATTGTCGCTAGGATACGTAGAAGCATTTTTATGTTAGGCAATGAAATACATTTCTGCAAAGCTTCGAGAGGTGATGCAGGGCAGTCATCGACATTCATCCAACGAGCCTTCCACGAAAGGAGTTCACTGGGAATGGCTGAAAATTATATATATGTAAAATAAAACTAATGCCTCTTCACCTCCAATGGGGGGCAAATGCCCCATTTGCCCCCCTCTGGATACGCTACTGATGGCAGGTAGGGCAGAGCGGGGCTGGCGATTTAGCCATAAGGTGACCATGAGTAATGCGTGTGTGTCCTAGGCAGAGACGGGCTAGAATCACTTCTTTATGGCGGGACCGTTGGAATGAGGAGGCCCAGTATCCTAATTGCGGTTTGATCTTGTGGAGTTTGTTTTGTGTGGCCTGGTTCCATTCCCGTTGCCAGATGGAGCGGAAATGGGAGCGGAGAGTCGAGTAGTAGTCAGAGAAAGGGGGGGGGCGGGGGGAGGCCGGAAGCAAGCAGGCCGTCTTTGCCGTGCGGTCCGCCTCCTCGTTACCCTGGATGCCGACATGTGCCGGGACCCAGCAGAAGGATATTGTCTTGTGTCGGAAGGCTGTTAAAAAGTGGAAGGTTTGCTGGATGGTACAGACGAGCGGATGAGGGGGGGGTTAAATCTTTCTAGGGAGAGAAGTGCGCTTTGGGAATCTAAATAAATGAGAGAGGGCCTCCATAATCGCGAAGAGTTCTGCCGAGAAAACGGAGGCCTCGCGGGGCAGGCTGACGCCTCGAGAAAGCGGCTGAGTCAATATTACCGCTGAAGCGGCCGTACCATCCTCCGAGCGGGAACCATCTGTATAAATGGAGACTGTGTCCGGGTGTTGGGTTGAGTGTTCTCGGAAGAGTGACCTGTATACCGTAGCAATCGTGGTAGTCTTTGGTAGGGCACACAGGTCCCTGCAAAACTTGACAGGGGTGAGGAACCAGGGGGGGAAGATGCTGTATGACATCGGGGTAACCGAGGAGGCGGGCATGTTGGAAAGGTCAAGGAAAGAGCGGACTGCTTCAGTGAAGTGCCAGCTCCGTCCCTGAGAGTTCAGAAATCGCCGCGCATAGAAGCGAAGAGGATAGTCTCTGTACACGGCCGTATGTTCTCATGAGGAGCAGACCCCGTTGGAGGGGGAAAGGGAAGTAATTGCAATCCACTTGGAGGCCGGAGGCTGGGGAAGAGTGGAAGGCACTGGTGGCGAGGCTAAGGCCCCTAATAAGGACCGGATCCAAGATACGGAGGCAGGCGTTGGAGGCTGAACTGTATACTACACTGCCATAGTCCAGCTTCGACTGCACCATGGAGGTGTAAAGGAGAAGGAGAGAGCGTCAGTCTGCGCCCCATGTAGGGGAGGTGATCTAGGAGAGCGAGGGGACGTGGGAGGGATTGGTTCAGGTGTTTGAGATGGGGAACCCAGTTGAGCCGTCGGTCTAGAGTCGCGTCCAGAAATCGCGTGGAGGGTACCACCTCAAGAAGATTGCCGTATAACGTGACAGAGGGAACCGGAAGGGTTGCGGGTCTTCTGCTGAAGAGCATACACTTGGACTTGTGGTTGGAGAGGCGAAACCCCACCGACGTCGCCCACCTTTCCACCCAGTAGATGGCGAGCTGAATTTGCCGTTGAACGACAGAACGGCTCCCGTCCTGCGAAGTAGATCGCAAGGTCATCGGCGCAGATGGAAGAACAGATAGTGGGTGGAAAAACATAGAACATCGAGGATACTTCCCTGTGGGACCCCGTCCTCCTGCACGAAGGTGTCTGAGAGGACTGAGTCCACCGAACTTTAAAGGTTCGGGAGGAAAGGAAGCCCCTGATGAAGGTCAGCATGGCTCCGACGAGACCTAGATTTTGGAGCTGACTAAAGATTATTGTCCGACGGGTGGTGTCGTAGGCATTCTGGATGTAAAAAAAATTGATAGGACGAACTGTCCACTGTCGAAGGCACTCTATGTCTCGGCTGAGGAGCAGGAGCAGGAGGGGGATCAGTGGTGGGGCGAAATTGTCTGAAGCCGGACTGGGTAGCCGGGAAGGAATTGCTATTTTCAAGGAAGAACGATAGTCACGGAGCGACCATTTTTTAGAAGATTTTGCAGGCACAACACGTTAGGGCGATTGGTCTGTAGTTTGTGGGATCGAGGGAATCTTTGCCGGGTTTAGAAATAGGGACTACGTGGGCCTCCCTCCACCGGGAGGGGAAGGCGCCCTCTATCCATATGCGGTTGTATAGGTCTAGTTGGAAAATTTGTTAGGTAGGGGGGATGTGCTGGATCATGCTATACGGGATACCGTCCGGGCCGATACAAGGTGATCGTCGAGAGGCCAGTGCCGCCTGTAGTTCACGCATGGTGAACAACCGGTTGTAGGTGCTGTCTAGGAACGATGAAGAGGAGCTATTGTTAGGGGCGGGTACGAGGAACTAACTGCGGAGCGGAGGAAGAAACAGCGGCGAAGGTAGAAGCTAGGTGGTTTGCCACCGATTTGGGCTCGTATAGGAGTCCGTCGTTAGTCTGGAGGACCGGGGTCCGGGAGGGGACATGTCACCTCTCGACACCCCGTACCTTCTTCCAGATGGTAGCCGAAGGTGTGGTGGTGGTGACGCCGGATACAAAGGCACATCAAGAAGCTCGGCGCGCTGTCTTCATTGTACGGCGGGCGATGGCCCTGGCCCGCTGCATCTCCGTGCGATGGATGGGGAGTCGCGTACGGTAGAAGCGTCGAGTAGCCTTCTTGGCGCGTACGGCCTCCGTGCACTCTGGGGTCCACCAAGGTACCCGTCAGGTGCGGGGGTAGGCGGAGGATCACGGGATGTTAGTGCACGCAGCCGCTACAACGATTGACTCGAAGTATGCGATGCACTCGTCAGAGGATGGGAAGTGGGCAGTCGGAAGGGTTGTATATGTATCGTCGTGGAAGCGGGACCAATTGCTTTGGCAGTAATCCATTTCTCCAGTACCCAAACGGTTTGGCCGGGCCAATTAAGCGCCAGTTGAACTGGGAAATAGTTTCCATAGTCCTCTTGGAGGACTTGCCATGCGAAATCTAAGAGGGCATCGGTCGAAACGAAGGACAGGCCTATACAGAATGGATTGCAGGTGGTGGCATGGTAGAATGTAGGAGAGCCATCATTGAGGCACTCGAAGGAGAGCTCGGTCATGATAGTAATCAGGGTCGGGGCTATATAGGTGGAGTGTGCGTCTCCCCACAAGGGGTGGCGACTATTGAAATCGCCCAGTAATAGAAAGGGCCTGGGGAGTAGTTGTACCACCTCCACCAGGTCATCGCGGGAGCCTTGAGTGTGGGGAGGGAGGTATATTGAACAGACGGTGTAGTGTCTGTCCAGAGAGAGCCGGGTAGCAATCACCTGTAACGGGGATCAAATAGAGAGATTATGGAAGGGGACTGCGTGGTGTGTGAAAATGGCAGGCCCCATTCGAGTGCAGGTAGGAGACGGGGTGGTGATGTAGGAATAACCAGTAGGGCAGGACATGAACCTGGTCCCCATGATTAGCTCCTGGAAACAGACACACACCGGACAGGAAGTGGCAATCAAGGAATTAAGGCCTTCGTAGTTCGCGAATATTCCTCTGCAATTCCAGTATACTATTGTAGTTTTCGGGGGATCCATTATTTGATGATGGGGAATGGGTAAAGATATAGGTGCTAGGAGGTTGGGGTATAAAGGGAGATCTGGGGTTCGCGAAGGCGAAGGGAAGGATGGGTCAGGAGCATGGCTGGCTATCTGCCGTTCACCAGAGAAAGAATCGGTCGGCCAGTCAACTTCGGCGGAGATTGCGGGGTCGAGTCGACCGAGTGAGACCGGAGGCGTGGATCACGGCAGCTTGGAGAACGTCGTGGGCTCAGAGGGTGAGAAGTTTATTGGTGGGCTTCTGTGTTCGGGCCAGGAGGGGGCACTTTACTTCCCAAAGTGGCGTCTCCCCGCCTGTCCGGGTCTCACGGCGGACCCTGGGTGGCGATAGCGGGTACCAGAAAGACCGGGCAGATGGGAGGGAGGACGTGCTCAGGGTGGCTAACAGGGACGGGGTCGGGGATGTTGGGGGGCACCTACTGTGGGGGTGGAAGGAGATGAACCAGTGTTCTCGTGGAGGGGTGGAAAAAAAATTGTACCAGGGGGCAAGGGGAGATCCATAAGACTCATGGGTGCGGCCGAGCTCCCCTCGGCCACACCATGTAGCTGCGTCAGATCCACATCCACTGGATCCTCGGGGGAGAGGATGATGTCCAGATTGGATCTCGTCGTTGGGGGCGGGTCATGTAATTCGGCAACTATTGTCGGAGTTTGTGGGGGTAGATTGGTGGGACTTCTGCGATGGGATGATATAGTCCTCGTAGACGAAGTGGGCGGTGTGAGGGTCCGAGCCGTCTTGTTAGATCTAGGGGGAGAGGGAGAGATGTTGAAAGGCCGGAGGGTCTGGCGACTCGCTCTGGCGTCTCCGCCTCGTTGTCTTGCTCCGGGCGTTATGTTCGGGTGTTTGCAGTGTGTTGGGAGGGCAGGGTTCGAGGTGGATGGGGCCTGGGTGTCCTGGTCCCAGACTCCTGGGGAATCTGTGGCAGGTGAGGTACGTGAAGAGAAGGGATGGTGGGGGTACAGGAGCTCGTCGGGTCCTGCGAGGACTCCCTTTGGGAGGGATGGGGAGCAGTGGTCGAGGGAGGTTTGAGCGGCAGGCCAGGGCGGCGTGCCGAGAGGACAGAGCCGAGGGCAGCGGCGTAAAATACCCCCGCCTCACCTCCCGACTCCGCACCCTGTCTCGCGCCTCTCGGAGGCTAAGGAAATCCGCTACCTGCAGGCCTCGGACCACCACCTCGAACCTGAAGAATATCCCTTCACGGGATGAAGAGGGGTGTGCGCCTTCACAATTGGAGCATTTGGGTGTGTTGGGGCACTTGTCTGGGTGAGCGATTTGTCCGCAACGAACACACAGTTGGTGCGGCTGCCAGCAAACTGAGCTAACGTATCCAAACTTGTTGCATTTAAAGCAACGGGTCGGGTCTGGGATGTATGGGCAGACAGTAAACTCTATGACGTGCGTGTCTCCCATACCCCATACAATACGGTCGGGAGGGACTAAGGTATTGAAGGTAAGAAGTAGGGGTGCCTCCCTGTCGGGATGTGAAGCGATGGATCTTAGTGACACCCTGGGGTGCGAGGTCGTCCAAGAGCTCGTTCACTGTGATCGATAATAGGCGGGTGGCGTAAATAGTGCCCTGACTCTGGTTCAGGCGAGGGTGTGGGGAAACGGACACCGATCATCCAAGGACCTCAGGGGGAAGAGTAGGGCTTTCGTTTCTGCGTCCGAGCGTGATTTTATGAGGGAGCCATCCTCTGTGGTCGCACGTCATAGCGGCTGGAGTTGCTGCGGGCTCGGATCGCCTGAAACGTCCGTTCAGAGTTGGTCGGAAGGGACGCAGAGGTAGGCCGGATCACTAGGAATTTGTGGATACTTGGAAGGGATAGGGAGGCTGTAGAATCGAAGTGGACTGGGTTATCCAAGTGTCGATAGGATGGACGTGAATGCCGACTTCCCCGTCCGCCGCGGGGCTCTCTCCGTGGGGAGGCGGGCCGACGGCGGGTGAGGGGGGCATACGGGGAGAGTAAGAAGCCGGGTTTTGAAGGCAAGTCTTGGGCAGAACCTGACTTGCCCGAAGGCGGCTAAGGTGGACAGGGGCGAGAACCCTGCTCCAGAGGGTGTATGTCCAAGGACATGTTCAAAGTACAAGCTGGGGTCGGTAACGGAAGAGGAAGGTGCAAGTGTTCCGCTGCTGGAGGAGGGACGACTTCCTCAAGACGTAGTCTTCCAATGGTAGAGGACTCGGGGGGGGGGCCTGGTTGCCCACCACCCGAGTTCTAAGACAAATAATAAGTTTCCATACGTTATTGATTTTATAAAACACGGACCCAGGGGACGCGAGAAACTGCCTACTGGTGAGAAAGGGAGGCCGAGCGCAAACCGCAGGGGGCGGGGTACCTCGTCCCCAGGTGAGACACCGTCGGTTTAAAAACAGGGCCCCGTGATGCGAAAGTTTGCCCCGAAACGGCGCAAAGACCCCATCCCCCCAATCCCACCGGCCCTGACCTAACCATCTAACAGAGTGACGTCCTAAGGGCGTCACCTCCAGAGGACAGCACTGGAGACCCGTAATGGGTGCCAGAGACTTTAGTGGCACTTAGCCCGTCTCCCCAGTAGCCTGTCCGGCATGGATGACCCTTCCGGGGGCTAAGCCCCCGCCGACGTAGCCTACTGGGTCAACACGGGAGCCCACCCACTACGACAAAGTGGCCACAGTTGGGGGTAATACTGAAGATGAGATTTAAAAATGTCAAAAGCTCTGAGCATTAATATGTATCCCCCTCCCCGCGGGTGGTCTTTCTGGGGTGGATCGCCCGCGGGCTCCTGCCTCCATGTGGCGAGGGGGGTCAGCCGTGGCTGGGGGCCCTGCCGGGTCCCCCGCCCGGTTGCGAAGTGGACTTTTAGCATACCCTGCTATCCTACAGCCCCCTCTTTCCTGTCTTCCCCTCTTTACCCTCTTCCTTGCCCCCTCTGTTTTTTCTGCTTTCTCTGTTCACTTCGCGCGCCCCGTGGGCTGCCGGGGCTGGTCGCTGGGGGTCTCGCTCCCATGGGGGCCGGACTAAGTTGGCTGGTAGGGTGCCCAGGCCTGGGACCCTGGGGGGCCTTGGTCTTTGCTGCCGGCGGGGGAGAACTTTCGACGCTGCAAGGGCCCCTTTTGAAACGGGGGTACCTACATGGGACGAGGCACCCATCCCCCGCCGGCGTGCGCTTGGTCCCCTTGGGCCCCGGGTAATCGGTTCCCCGCGGCCCCGGGCGCGAAACAATAAAAATTTTTTTATGGAAACACTTACAAATCTAATGGACCTCGTTGACGACCCGGCTTGTGCATCTGACCTCCCTCTGACTACCTCTTTGGACCTTGGGTCTGGTAAGGGCAGTCGGCAGCCCTCGCCCACCCCGTCTGCTCTTCTTGCCGACACCTCCTCTCCCTCTCTTCCCCAGGCTCGTGGCGCCGCTGCCCGACCCCCGCCAGTGGCGGATGGACCTGCAGTGGACCCCCCGACCCCTGGATCCCCCCATATTCCACGTCCCGATAGGGACCCACCTGCTTTTTCGCCCTCAGGTGGGAAGCCCGCGGCCCCGGTCGCCTCCCACTCCGGTCGGGCCTCATCCCCCGGCCCCCTCGGCCCCTGGGGGACGTGGGACCCGACGTCGCCGTCCGCCTTTCTCGTCTCCCGTCCCCTCGAAGTACCGGTGGTGTTTGGCCCGACGTCTTCGCTCGGCCTTAGGACGGTGGACAAGTTCCTCGTCCTCCGCCCCTCCTCCTCCAAGCCCCTCCCCACTAACCATGAACGCCTCTTTCGAGCGATCCATGGGTGACGGGGACGGCTCGTTTTGACCTTCGGCCTCAGAGGGATGGCTCCATTCTGATAAGGTCGCGTTCCTCTGTCGAAACCTCCTCTCTGCTCGCTATCCCCAATGTCCTGGGCTGCGGGATTACGGTGTCCCCCCACCCCGCCTCAATCAGTGCCAGGGCACAATTTACGCTGCTCGTCTTCTACCCATCCCGGTGGAAGACCTCCAGATTGACCTCGCCTCCCAGGGTGTTGTGAGGGTGTACCGCTTTCCCGACAGATCGCGATCCCCAACCGCCCTTCTCCTCGCCTGCTCCTCACTTTCGACTCACTGGTGCCCCCCGTTTCGGTATTCTGGGGCTTTGGTGAGAGACGAGCGTGCGAATTCTCAGTACGACCATACGTGCCAGATCCTACGCGCTGTTTTCAGTGCAATAGGTTTGGCCACGTGAGCAGCTCCTGCCGTCAGCCGGCCCCGTTGTGTGTCCGCTGCGGCGGCCCTCCCCACCCCTTGCCCTGTACTGCTCCGCCTTCCTGCACCAACTGCCATGGACCACACCCTGCTTCATCCCGCTCTTGCCCGTCCTTCCTCTTTGAAAGGGAGGTTCGGGCCCTCTGTTCATCAGAGTTTCTCAGCGCTCGGGAGGCGCGGGACCGGTTGCGTGGCTGCGAGGCCCGGCGTGGTGCCTCGTACGCCGAGGTTCTCCGTTCCCGGACCCCGTCCTCACCGGCGGTTCCCAACGCGCCTCCACCCACCGTGTCCGCTACTCCCAGTCCATCCTCTGCCGCCCAGCGGACTCCTACCGCGGCTCCCCGTACTACCAGCGCGTCCCCACGTGCTCCCCCGCGAACGCCGATGCTTCGTCGGCAACCCCCCCTGCCCCTTCTACGCCCTCTCCACCGGCGCCTTCGGCCACCCCCATTCCGGATCGTGACCCGCCGTCACCCATGCGGGCCGCACGACGGAGGGGTAGGGGCCGCAAGCGCCGCGCCAGTGGTGACCCCGAAAGGTTCGAAGCCATAAGCCTCGCATCACCTTCCTCTCCCAAACACAAACGCCCCCTTCGCCCTACCGCC
Source organism: Bathynomus jamesi (assembly GCA_023014485.1). Lineage (NCBI taxonomy): Eukaryota > Metazoa > Arthropoda > Malacostraca > Isopoda > Cirolanidae > Bathynomus > Bathynomus jamesi. Next base: position 717,065 of record JAJOZX010000181.1, on the reverse strand, counting down.
CCGGTGTCCTCACCATCCCCACTGCGCAACCGTTATGCACGCTCCCCCCTGGGGTCCCCGACGGCCCTCGTGGTGGGGGCTGAGATACACCCCTCTCCGGCCCGGTCGATGGACCCACTGGAGGGGGAACTCGCCCGCCTGGTCGGGTGGGTGGGACGTGCACGCCCCCGCGCTTGACCCGCCCCATCTCTCTCCTCGACCTGCCAATGCCTCTGGGTGAGGTATTATTTTCCACTCCCCCTCGTAGTCCTGCCTCCCCCGCACCTCCGGTGAAGGGAGGGGCATTCTGGATACCTCTCACATCCCCTTCTCTGCATCGCTCTCCCCCGGACGTCCGGGAGACTCCTCTTCTGGAGGACTTGCCGGCGTCTGGTTCCACATCGCCCCCTCGTCGGGGTGACCCTCGCCTTCGCCCTCGTTCGGCGTCCCTCGCTGAACTCCGGGGCTTTCCGATTCCCTCTTTAATCTCGGGCCGCCCGATCGGCCCACCCACCCCATAACCATCCTTTACGCTGACTTTCCTACCCCTCCCTATACCTCGCTCCTGCAGTGGAACATCCGCGGGCTCCTGGTAGGCCTCGAGAGTCTCTCCTCTCTCCTGGCCTCCAGGTGTCCGGCGTGTTTCTGCCTTCAGGAGACGATTCTGGGATCCCGTTCCCTCCCTCGAGTGTCCGGTTACTGCGGGCTCCCTTCCCCGCCTCTCGATGGGGCGGGGAGGGGGGGCGCCGCGGTCTTCGTGCACCGCTCCGTCCCTTTCCGCCCCCTCCCGCTCCGTACAGTCCTGCAAGCTGTGGCCGTGCGCCTTTCCTTGGGGCGCCAGCTCACGGTCTGCTCTCTTTACCTCTCCCCTAACGTACGCCCTCCACCCGATTCTCTCCGTGACCTAATTCTCAGCTTCCCCGCCCTTTCCTGATTCTCGGGGACTTCAACAGTCGGGACCCGGCCTGGGGGGACGTTTGCTCCACCTTTCTCTCCGGGACCCTTCTCTCCCTTATGGACGAGCTCGAGTTCACCTTTCTGAACGATGGCTCCCCAACCTGCCTTCACTCGGCCCACGACAGTTTCACCTGTATCGACCTTTCCCTGGTTTCCCTCGAAATCGTGACGGAGTTCACCTGGGAGGTCCTGCCGGATTCTTCCGGCAGTGACCATTTCCCAGTGTGTCTTACCCCGACCCGTCTCCTCCCCCCACCTCTGTCCGCCCGCGCTGGCTGTTCGCCCGAGCAGACTGGGCCTCATACGCGAGGGGCACGGCGATCTCGCCATCAATTCCTGCCTTTCCCTCCGTCAGTGAGGCCCTCGCCTTCCTCGAGAGTAAGATCCTCTCGCTGCCGCCAGTTGCATCCCCCGTACCTCTGGCTCCCCCAGGCCGCGAAGCGTCCCATGGTGGACCCCAGAGTGCTCCCATGCCGTTCAGGAGCGGCGCCGTGCCGGCCGCCGCTTCTACCGGACCCGCCAGCTGGAGCACAAGAGAGTTTCAGCGCCTGAAGGCAGTGGCCCGTCGGGTCCTGAAACTGGCCCGGCGTACCTCCTGGCGGAGTTACGTGTCCGGGATCTCCTCCACGACTGCCCCCTCGACTGTTTGGCGCAAGGTGCGTAGCTTTGAGGGGACCCGTGTCCCCCCTCGACCCCCGGTGCTTCGGGTCGGGGACGACGAGTTCGTCTCCGATCCGGAGGCCGTCGCGAACGCACTCGCGGCGCACTTCGCAGCCATCTCCAGTTCCGATTCCCCCCATTCCCGCCGCGACCCACCGGATTTTCCACCTCATAGGGATGACCCCTATAATCACCTCTTCCGCATGACGGAGCTTCGGGAGGCCCTCCGCCCCCGACGCTCCTCCGCACCCGGCCCCGATAATATCCCCTATGACTTGTTACGGCACCTCCACCCCTCTGCTCTCAGCTTTGTACTGGACCTCTATAACCGGATTTGGTTGGAGGGTTCATTCCCGGACCGGTGGCGTGAGTCCATCGTCGTCCCCATCCCGAAGCCCGATAAAGACCCCTCACTCCCGTCGAACTATCGCCCCATTTCCCTGACATGCTGCGCCTGCAAGGTTATGGAGGCGATGGTCGCCTCGCGGCTGTCTCTTACTCTGGAGGCGTCCTCTTTCCACCGCTCCCGACACAAAGAGGTCGTCCTTGCGCGGCTTCGCATCGGCCATACGCGCCTCACGCACGGCTATCTTATGTCCCGGCAGGAGGCTCCTTGTTGCGCCTCCTGCCAGTCGCCCCTCACCGTCTTTCACATCCTTGTGGAATGCCCCACCCTGTCGTCAGTACGTCGTCGTGCCTTCCCGTTCCTCTCTGATTTCCCCCTCCCCGATCGTTTACGTCTTATGCTCGCTGAGAGCCCTCTCTTTTCGCTTGACCGTCTTTTCCTTTTCCTCTCCCAATCTCGCCTCCTCTCTGAACTTTAGGTGACTTCTCACCCGTCGTCCGCGGTCCTCCCACTTCTAGTGCCTTTCCCCCGTCTCCGTTTCTCTTTCTCATATTCTGCTTCGCCATGATATCCGCTAGCGTATAGCGGGAAATGGCGGTAAACGCCCCAATACAAAAAAAAAAAAAAAAAAAATTAATATGTATGGACTAGGCTCGTTCCTTACTCGACTGGGGTTTCCACTGCAAAAATCGCTAGGCCCCACGAAGGGTGTCCGCAAAGTTTCTGGAAATGCTTTTAATAAATTACCGATTGGAATAAAAACTTGAAAGAGCAACAATACCTCCTTTACCCCACTGACATGGGCACTTAACATCTGGCGGAGACGGTGTGTATCCCAGTGTGGTAGAAATCCACGCTCTGCTGACACGACCTCGAACTTGTGTTACAGCGTCATTTTGAAGATCTGAGGTAAAAGCGCAGTCCTCGTAGATGGTCTTTTCAGGGTCCGAAAAGGTGATAGTCTGAGGGAGCAAGATTCGGACTATCCAATGGATGGGTAACAATCATCCACTGGAAACTGGCAAAGTTGGGGTATGGCGAAAAGCCGTGTGGCGAGCGTTGTCATGAAAATATTTCTGGTCCCTTAGTTGTCTCTTCTGCTGGATGGCAGTTCTTAGTCTCTGTAACTATCCGTAACACCTGTTGGCATTCGCAGTGGTATTCGACTCCAGAAAATCCAACTGTAAAGACCCTTTGTAGTTCCAAAGACCGTCACCATGATAATCTTGATGAATCGCCACGCCATGGAATGACGCCATTCCACTTTCCTCCGCCCGTTAAAGTTGAATAGTGGATCAAATAGTCACACCTCGATCTTAGTCTAGATAAGATTAAGCTGATCCCACACTATACTTCCACTGCCTTGTGATAAATTAAATCTAAGCATATTCACTTAATTATTACATACTTATACGTATAAGCAGGGGTGCAGTGCCAATTTTATAGGTGCCGGAGCTCTGGTGGGCCTGACAAAAGCCTGCCATTTCCTATCCTGTTTCTATATATGCCACACGATGACTAAGTATTTCGTGTTTGCACTCACTCACTAAACTGTTGATAATTAATGGAGACAATTTTTTTGTTGCTTGTTATGGTAATTCCTCCAAACTTCCTCTTGCAGAGGTGCCGGAGCGGCGCTCCGGTCAGCTCCGGCAGCACTGCACCCCTGCGTATAAGAAAATATCTGATAAAAAAAAAAAAATTCATTCTTAGAAGTCAAGTTACTTCTGATGTCTTTGTACTGATAACCAAGTTTAGGTACTCAGTAGATAATATGAAAAATATAAAATTAACATTAATTGTTTGGGGGAGGGGAGTAAATTGCTTTAAATCCACTAGAACAGTGATAGCGAACCACTGACCCGCGAGTCAAATACTGACCCAAGAGGCAATTTTTAGTGACCCAGAAGCTCTTATTTAAATAAAATATGACTAATTTTTAATATTTTCTGCCTTACAGTTTTAAAATTATTTTATTCGGAGTACTAAATTTATTGATTTTAATCTGAAGTTACAAGAAAAGGAATTGGAGTCGTCAATTTTGGGTGTAACCAGAGGACGACAATCAATAGAAAGAGGAGAGAATCTTATTCTTGCAGAATGGAACTCTACCAAATTCTTTTGCATCAATGAAAAGGCTAGCATTTATCTCTGCTAACAATGTTTGGTTCATCTTATTCATGTGAACAGTTGCTTTCCTCCATGAATTTCGTCAAATCCACCACTAGGAATCGCTTTGGCACAGATCCAAGTGCTGCATATGTGAGACTAAAGACAACCTAATATAAACCTCTGATCAAAACATTAGCAGCTAAAACCCAACAAGTTTCTCACTAAAAATAGTTAAGTAAATTATCGTGACCCAATTTCGTTTTTTAAAAATCAAAAGTAACAAAAATGACCCACCAACAAAAAAGGTTGGTCACCACTGCGACTAGGAAAACACCAAAACTCTTAATATGTACTTAATTGAGAGATTCCAGTAAATGTACCTATACAGAAAGTATGCCGAATTTAAACGTGATTAAAGTAAAAGTTCAAAATACATGAACTTGACTATCGAACTGACGTGGATTAAAGTTACCGACTTTATTATTTCCACATTTTTAATTTTCAGTTGTGAAACTGATATCTTTTACCATTTTATTTCTCTAAATTTAGACAATAAGCCGTTTTTACACGTGTAGTTAGGTTAACAAAAACCTAACTTTATAACAAAACACGAATTTAGTAAAAGAAAAGTTTTAAATTAAGTTTCCACTGGAAAGAACCATAAATTTTCTGGCTATAACAAGTTAGCAACGAGAAAAATTATTTAAAAAGGCAGCGGCTTGATTCAATATATGAAAAGATTAGAGGATCATCTTCGATGCCAACAAAATCGGAGGAAATCGGCGTAAAAAAAAAATTTGCAGTGTATTCATATCAACTCTCAAGGAATTATAATCTCGTAACAATCCAAATAAACTAATTTTTCGAATTGAAAACGTTATGCTTCAGCATAAATCCCAAACCATCCGAGATTGTGGATCGATACAATATCTTTTCAGAGAGAGAGAGAGAGAGAGAGAGAGAGAGAGAGAGAGAGAGAGAGAGAGAGAGAGAGAGAGTATCTATTTATTTCAACATCTTCGCGAGTTGAAGTCCTTTAAACATTATATTACTTTCACATAGACTTTGGATGAAAATGCCTTGATATAATTGTCATAGGAATAAATGATGAGTATGCAAGACTTGAAAGAGTAGTTTAATTTAAAACATCGCTATTTCCATGAAAGAAGTCGGGTTCTTAGAATATTTCGGAGAACGATGGAAATACTGTAGAGAAAAACTCCAAATTTAACCATTTAACGTGGATATTTTAATGATTGAAAAAAAATTAGATCACCTGAAGATCAGGGCTCCCATGTATTCTTGTTGTTTGCTTTACAGTACCAAATATAATAAATTAAATTGAATGCCCGGTTAGGTCAACTCTACGCCCTTGACGATTGGTTAGGTTAAGTCGTGATATTTTCATTAGTTTTAACGAAGATATTTGGTAATTGAGGCTGGGGGGGTCCCTGATTGTCAAGTGATCCAAAAATTATACTAATCACAAAACAATTTGGACAATTCTTAGCAAAGCCAAAAGAAGCTGGTTCTAGATTAAAAGGGAAAGGAACGAGTTTATAGCCAATTCATAAAGTCCTTAAGTCCTAAATTTATTTTGATTCCGTAGGACCTATTGGCAAAAATTAATCTTATAATACACTAGATTAGCTTTCAGAAGGGCTTAAATTCTTATTCAATAACGAGTACCAAAACAACTACTGAAAACTACTGCGTCCTGTATCGATTTTCTGAGATTGTACTGTAGCTTTAGCTTAGTTATACGCGTTTCCCTAGTTCAGGGTTGGCAACATTTTAAGGAATAATTAAATAAAACACCATCATTCTTCCTCGAATAGGCTTGAAGATAAATTCGTTAGCGTATTTGAAAGCGTGTTAGAGAAAGTCTAAAGACCCTTCATTAAGATCCAACTACCTTAGTTCATACAAGCGCTAGCTCGCTATCGCCCTCCGGGCAGGTAGCAGTATATGTCACAGTCTATGTAGCAGTATGTCACAGCTAGCTGTATATTCTGAATTTAGTGCTTGCATAATACCGAAAATTTTCAATACCGGTATTTGGAGGCAATTATGCTAATCCCGGTATTGATACCGGTATTATGAAAAAAATAATTTATTTTGATTTATTATGGTGCCACCCTACCAACCCTCCCACAAGTCTGAGGGACTTGCAGTACTCACCATATTTACTATAAATTAATGACCCAACTCCAAATAGATGGCATTCTATTCGAAAAAGTTTATACAGTAAATTACTAAATTGTAATAAAAATATTATTTGAATTTTTTTTTAGCATATTATTATACAACTACTGGGGTAGATAAAATTATTAGTATCTAAATATTTATTTCTTAGTTTGATTTTGAAAGTATGCTTTGAGGAAACAAAGAGCATCTAGGGATTGTTCAGATAGACTTTGATCTCAGTTTCGTCAGAAATAGGCCTGCAGCAGAAAAGCTCTTTCTGATTCTGCACTTGTAGGTTTAATTGAAAGCAGTGCCTTGTACAGCTTCTCTAAATTCTCACTTCTCTGTAAAGTAACTTCCAAGCTTTTAAATTCATTAGTAACATCAAAATCAATGGAATTTTTTTTAGATGGCACTTTTCCTAGTTTGTCCATTTCTTGCATGTATTCACTCAGTAATGAATCTGCTTCCACTTCAGTCTTATTTGCAGCTACATTTTCAGGGTTACATGGAAATTCGTGTTCTTCCATTTCTATCTCCAAATCAACCACATTCTTAGGGAAAAGTCTTTTATGGAGCCTTTCTGCAGTTCTTTTGAGAACTAATTTTGATGGAACAGAAAAACTTTCCTCTTCTTGAACTTTTAAAACTTCGGGATTATGAAGATATTTGATTAAACCTACAATGTCTTGCTGTCTTCTTGAAATGTAACGATTTCTAAGACAATCTTTTAACTCTTTTGCTATTGGATTATTTTTCTCTCAAAGTTTCTTTGAAATAAATTTCATTGATGATTCAGCTGTCAGGAGTGATGCATCTTTCGAGCATAACCCTTTAAGAATTATTTCAACAGGACGTAAGGTGTCATAAAGGTTTTCAATAATTTCCCACTCTGTTGAAGAAATGGCTACAGTTGAATGAATCACTCTTAAAGCTAGTGCAATAAATAGTTTTCTTTGATAGAAAGGAATAGAAAACGAAAAAAAGAGGTTAACTGCAAAATACCCCGAAACTTTTTTTTTCTCCGAATCCTCCAAAAACAGTTTATTTGCCCATCGGAGGACTAAATTGCCTAAATTTTACTATAGCAATTTTTGTCAATACCGAAAACCTATAATATCGGTATTATTTGTACTTCTTCAATACCGGTATTAATACCGGTATTTCAATACCGGTTTTAACCCCTAATTCTGATACGGTTTAAAATTGAATGGATAATAAATTTTTTCACTTTTCATCTTTTTTTTATTGGTTCTAGATTTAAAATTATATTATATGAGGCCCTCATAGAAAGAAGTGGCTAAGCGAAAAAAGTAAAAAAAAAAAACGCCATTACCCCCACCCCACTCCCCCAATTGCTTCACATCCGATTGAGTATCAAGATTTGTGAAGTTTAAGACATTTATGGCTGTTCTTTTCTATAGTTTTATTGACCTTGTAATAGACATTAAATAGCTCGTGCTCGGCCGCGGAGTGACCTAGGACCGGGAAACTTTACAGAGCACATTGGCAACTCATGGGCTATCAGTTGGCGGTGGTTGCACAATTTTCCGATGTGCCGTTTAGTCTCTGCACATTTCCAAAGAAAGCGGACAGACACACACACAGACACATTTTAGCTCAATAGTATATAGGATAAGGTTGCACCCTACCGGAAAAATCACCATCTGGATTACTCCAATATGAAAACACACTTAAAGTTTGATTAGCGAGACCCACACAGCGATTGACTACTAATGATGAAAGATTGCAAAATAATAAAACAGAGGAAGTGTAAATATATTTATGCACAAGGTGATTCTGTGAATAGTACAGGTTCAAAGCTTATTTCCACCATTTTTTTCTTGCTCATAACAAGACAAACATTTAAAAAACCAACTGTAATTGGACAGTATCAAATATAAGAGTCACAGTTTTCGAGATTTTGTTTACACACACACACACACACACACACACACACAACGTGGGCACGATGCTCCAACCTAGGACCGAAAACATTCAAATCAATTACAAAAATACACCGGGAATAAGGTCGAATCCCAACCTGTGTGTATCCAGTTACCTTTTTCTTTACAAGGTTGAGGGTATACCTCCATACCAAGGGTCAGCGGGAAACTGCGGCTTCGGAAGACCCATTATTAGGCCTCTTAAATTACAACTATAGTATATCAAGTACTTTACTAATAAAGTTTTAAAATATGAAATGAAACACGTATGAATAATGCAATAAAGTTCATTTATTTCAATTATTATTATTGATATTATAATTAGCGTTTATTTTTTTATCATCACGAATACAAGACAGACAAGTTCCTTCTATTAATTTAACCCTTTGCGGTCGAGTTCGCAGCATATGCGGCCACTCTTGTTACCAGAACGTAGAGGTTTTATTGTTATTGAAAACTAAATATTTTAGTAAATAGTCACTGAAATGATACACATTTTGGGTTCCTTTCCCGACAACTAAATGACATCTATATATAAACACAAACATTTATAGAAACGAGGCATTGTAGTACAATTTATATTATTTCTGGTGGACCTTAAGGTACCATCCATCGTTAAAGGGTTAAATGTGTATTTATCGGTAGCCACGAGTCCATATAAGTGTTTATTGTATTACAATTATAAAACAATGAAAAGAGGGTGCTACTATAGTATGCGGTCTACTTAAGATTGGTTAGGTTTAGTCATGATATTTTCGTTAAAACTAACTAAAATATCATGACTAAACCTAACCACTCGTCAAGGGCGATTGACATTGGGATGTAAACAAGCAATTAGTAAACAAGATAAGCTATAATTAAAAGGTAGACCGCCGAATCGTAGGTAGACCGTATACTATAGTAGCACCAAAAAGAGTATTTTTGTCTCTCTCGGCTTTTTGGGATATGGTAAAAATTAACCCTGGTAAATATTACGTTTCGGGGTCTTCTATTTCTTTGGACCCCTGATTGGCCCGTAAGTTATGTAAGAAATAACCAACCGACCTAAAACGATAACCTAACTTAATGTAACTTAATCCAGACTGGTTCGATGGCTAAATGGGAGTTGGATGAGGGGGGGGGGGATCACCGAAATCTGGTGATCCCGAAACAATATTAGAGTTAATATTAAAAACACGTTGGCGAATATTTTTCTGCATAAAAATAGGTTTTTCGGTAAATTCCTAGTTTAGAGGCGTCCTTCAAATTTTTATTGCACATCCATAAAAGTTACACCATTGGGTTAGAAATTATTTATGAACGCTGTGAGGTGGAAAAAGAACCTAACCCGAGCATCAGTCGACCTAAACCGGGCATTAATAATAAAAAAATTGGTTAATATTCGTTTTAGCACATGACCTGGACTTTGGGATGACAATAGGTTTTTCTTGGGTAGAATTTAAATCAACCTATTTTCTTCTATGGTATTTCTTGTGCAAATTGATATTAACGGAGATATAAGCAATTTTTGGATCGATTAAAATAAGTTGCATGCGTAGATGCATTTTCCGGGAAGAAAACGACTGAGCTCCAAATTCATCATGGCCGCTGTGTGTACAGGTTGTGACCTTTCCTATTGCAACGTCATTAAGTAGTGTTTTCGACGATAACGAAGCCACTGCTGTCAAGATATTTCAGCAGGTAACATGGGTTTTTGGCATGAAAATTAGTTTTCCCGGTGTATTTCAGTTATTTGTACATTTCTGACCTTCAAATATCCCCACAAGGGGCCCCCGGTTAGGAGCACGGCGTTAGGCCTAGGTTAGGTTTTCTAGGTTTGGTAGTGCCACTACGGCTAGGAGCACGCCCTCTTTTACCCCACAATTTCCCTCTACATCAAAGCCCTGCCCACTTCCGGGGGCTTCAAAATCGTAGAATTGGGGTGGCTGGGGGTCAATCTCCACAACCGCTCATTTGCACAATAAATGAAGGTCAGATTCGCACAAAACGGTGAAATACACCAGAAAAACCAATTTTCATGCCAAAATCCAGGTCATGTGCTAAAACAAATATTTACCATAAAACCCCTTACCTGCTATTAGTATCGTGGATTATATGGAGATGCAGCAGCAATAGGAAAATGGTGGAAACGTTCTTAGTGATTCAGAAAAATCCTAAAAAAATATGCGCGGGCCAAATATCCCAGACACATTACATGTGTTACATTACTGATAAGTTGAAAACGGTAACCTAAAAGCTTAGATTCGCTCCTGATACCGACGATGGTTATCAAAAGTACATAAAAATATATTTTTATGGTACTTTTTCATTATCCTCCCAACACTAATTTTTTTTTATAATGGAAGGAAAATAAAGTACCATGACCAAAACCAAACCAACATTATATAAAAATATAAAAAAATTAGTGTTGGGAGGATAATGCAAAAGAACCATTTTTATTTATAAAATACACAAAATTATAAAAGGTATTATTATAGTATTACACCCGTCTAACGTCCAGCAATTATTATATGTTCATTAAGTAGATATTTTAATTCTAAGACACTTTCCTTCTATAGCGTTTCCGTCGCAAATGCTTCGTTTTCGAGATAAACATTTTTTTGGTGTGTATCTAGTGTGTGTTCGTACGTTCGTTTGTGTGTTCGTTACATGTCTGCCCAATCACTGCGCTCCATCCATTTCGAATTTGAATTAGTTTCGTACCGGAATGGAACACTCATTCAGAAGTACATTAGGCCTGGCTCTGTGATTTATAGTGATTCCTGGGCTGCCTACAAGACTAAGTGATTTAGGTTAGGATAGGTTAGGTCAATTTTGAAGGTGAAATTTGTTTTTCCTATGGTTTTTGATGTGTTTTAAACGAATCTGACCTTCAAAACCGTCGGAAATGACTCGTTTTCGATTGCCGGCTGGGGGAGGGGGGTTATCTCAAAAACGAGTCATTTCCGACGGTTTTGAAGGTCAGATTCGTTCAAAGCACATCAAAAACCATAGGAAAAACAAATTTCACCTCCAAAGGGAGACGGGTGTAATACTATAAATTTACCTTATAAAATGCCCACCTCACACTGTTCATAAATAAACTATTGCCTATCCAATGCTATAATATTTATACATATGCGTTGTTTATTAAGAGGACGCCTCCAAACTAGGAATTAACCGTTTTTCTGATGTATTTTATGGTGCTTTGTTCGGATGTGACCGTTTCAATTGAAAATGATTCTAGGTTAGGTTTCCTCATACAATTTTGCGTTCTTTTTTAATATCAATGTATCTTTTGTCCGAAATACTCACTGAAAATTGAGGAAACCTAACGCAATAATTTACAATTGATACGAAGGTCATTTTAACAAAACACTACAAAATACATCGGAAAAACTTATTTTTATGCAAAAAAAAAAAAAAAAAAAAATCTGCCGGCGTGTTTCCGATATTAGCCTTAATCCTTCAATAATCAGTGCTTTGTTTTTTGAAACATTTGAAGTTACGAACTACGTAAACTGTTAACACTTATTGTGGCGTGTACTTACATATACAACCCTTCTCCTTAAGATCCACATAACGAAACCTCGAAAAGAGCCGCAACTTATTACAGGGGCTTCGCGTCAGCTAAATTTATGATAAACTGCAAACAGTATTGGATAACTTAATACAAACAAATAGCTAAGCAGCAAAATAGTATTGAAAGAATATGGTTCTTTATAAACGTACAAGACCCATGAAACACCTATTTGAATTTCCAAAATAAACTCAACTTATAAGGCAATATAGATATTTTATAAACCAACATCATAAGTGTTATTAAATCCAATAAACAATGAATAAAATTACCTGAATTTATTGGTTTTCCTTCACATTACGAAATTTGATTATGAACATATAAACAAGAGCCTCAACACAATACAATTTCAATCTCCTGAAAAGAAAAGAAAATAAGATAATATAATATTTACAATTAACTTACTGCTGCTCGAAAATCACCCAACTCTTAAATGTAAAACTTGCTGCTGGAATGCCGGCTGAATGTTGGTTGGTTGTTCTATTTTAAACCTTTCAACCATGAAGGGTCAATGAGACGTACAGTAAAGCCAGCAACTGAAAACATAAGACCTCATCATTTGGAGGATATGGTAGGTCCAAATAAATTACAAACATCGGTCTCTTCCCTGTTACCCTACAATTTTTTCTAAAATTGATCTGGAACAGTCCGTGTAACACCAATAATTCGAAACATGGAATGTTACATATTCTACAAGATGTACAGGGTGTCCACAATGTCTTGCCACCCCAGCAAAATATAAACCGAATTTGTTTTTCTTTCAAACCCATTTGAAATGTGTTTATAGAAGCAACTATACGATTGAACAACGCATATTGGCTAGTACCTGGTTCCATGAATGACCACGCAATGCCAAAACCATTGAAAATATTCGTGTAGACTTCCAAAGGGACCGATTCAATCGAGCGGCTCCTCCAAAAAGGAGCTGCATGACTGAATCAGTCCTGGAAGTCTGCACGAATATTTTAATATTTTACTGGGGTGACATTGTGGACACCCTGTATACTGCATAGATCATGTAATCTCTACGCTTTACCTATAACTATAAAAATAAACTATAAAAACAAGTTAGTTGGTTGATTGGGCCATTAAGCGTTCTTCGTCAACCAGAGGACGCTGAGACAAGTGATAGCGCCACCAACCGGAAAAATAAATTTTCTATAAAAAAGAATTGGGTCGAGTCAAATACATTACATGCAGCGGCCTCGTCACTGCTCTCCTTCCCCCATTTCTCAGACTGGCTTGGGACAGTCCTTAGCGAAGTTACTATAAAACTAACTAAATAAAATATCGAAGTACAGCATGCGCATATTTTCGAAAACTTCGTTTTGAAGTGGCGACAAGCTTGACCTTCGTGAAATGAGGAATCACTGCAAGGAACATTTGAAAGGTTGAAAGGTATATATATATATATAATGTTATAATGTTTCAGACCAACAAAGACCCTAGGATCCACTCATGGCTGGTCTACCTAACTGTGTTCGTAATCGTGTATTGTGTATGTCCTGCGTGGTGGCGGAGGGGACCTACAATTTTACGTGGGTTCCGAACCACAAGAACATAAGAAACTTATTTAAAAACTGCCGGTAAATTGGCAACGACCAATTTTTACGAAACTAAATAATTATCAATTTAAAAAAAATTAATTATCGGTTTAAAACTAAAGATAGAATCTCTCGGTCCAGAGGAGCAAGTCATAATAGACTACTATCCACAAATATGTTACATTCTATATCTATTTATAACGGACATGCAAATATATCAGATCCAAAGAATCCAGTCAATTTCATTACGGTATCCATCAAGTCACGGTCCATATCGATTGCGGACCAAGTCAAAATTTACAACCATATACATTATCAATTTAAAAATAATTAATTATCGATTTAAAACTAAAGATAGAATCTCTCGATCCAGAGGATCAAGTCATAATAGACTACTATCCACAAATATGTTACACTCTATATCTATTATATAACGGACATGCAAATATATCAGATCCAAAAATCCAGTCAATTTCATTACGGTATCCATCAAGTCACGGTTCATATCGATTGCGGACCAAGTCAAATTTACAACCATATACATTACATTATATACACATACGAGGAAAAGTGTTGGTGTGGCTGTAAAGACTGTACAGTAATGTAGAAATGTGTGTGCACCCATTATGGGTCTCCCATTTAAAGGTGTTTGTGGGGCAAGTGAAGATCATGAGTTTTTCAATACCTCACAGTACTATGGGGGGCACCGCTTGGCAGAGGAATCTCTTTAAATGGGGTGTGTAAGGACAGAGAGTATCCCCTAACCCAAGACGCTGCCTCCCTATATCCCACAACACTTGTGTTGAGCTGTGGGATCTATCCCCACAAAGCCTTAATTTTACTACCTTAAACTATACCCTTTCTATCAACATGCGCGGCCAATCGATTCTTAAACATGTTTATAGACGTGCTACTAATTACTTCTACCGGCAAACTATTCCAGCTATTTACTATTCTATGCGTAAAAAAGTTTTTCGCAACTGCTGTCTCGAACCTTCTACTTGTCAACTTACACCCGTTATTTCTAGTCCTATTATATTGAGATATTTCGAAAAAGCTATCTCTATCTACGTTATCAAACCCATTCATAATTTTGAAAACCTGGATTAGATCACCCCTTAACCTCCTAGTCTCGAGGAGCGACCCGGCGTTGCCGGGATGGATGTTGAACGCTATATATACACTGTATATATATATATATATATGCCCGGTTAGGTAAACTGAATGCCCGGTTAGGTTAATTGAATGCCCGGTTAGGTCAACTGAATGCCCGGTTAGGTCAACTGAATGCCCGGTTAGGTTAATTGAATGCCCGGTTAGGTCAACTGAATGCCCGATTAGATTAATTGAATGTCCGGGTAGGTTAATTGAATGCCCGATTAGGTTAATTGTACGCCCTTGACGATTAGTTAAGTCGTGATATTTTCGTTAAAGCTAATGAAAATATCACGACTTAACCTAACCAATCGTGAAGGGCGTACAGACGACCTGACCTGGCATTCAATGAACCTAACCGAGTATTCAATAATTTTATTCAATTTATTAACACCCAGGTGTACAACCTCGGGACCTAATCAATATGTGTGTAAAGTTTCATGTTTGTAACTGCGTCCTTTTATTATTATAGACTAGTACAGTTCCCGTCGCTTCGCTGACGGTTAGACAGGCTAAACTACAGAAAAGAACGCAGCCGTGAAAATTTTGAGCTTCACATTGTGTCAACATTTCTGAATCTGGTATCTCCCAAAACCTCCTCACCCCCATTCATGCAACTTGGGGGCTAACCCCCTCCCCCATTACCCCACCCATCCCCCATTACCCCCACCCCCACCCTTCCCCCATTACTGCTCGGGATAAATTTCACAAACAGACAAACAGACAGGCTAAACTACAGAAAAGAACATAGTCATGAAAATCTTGAGCTTCACATTACCGCCCGTAATACAATTTCTGAATTTTTTTCTCACAATTTTTTCTCACAATTTCTGAAAGTGTGACGGACGGACGGACGGACGGACGGACGGACAGCTCTCTTATTATAATATAGATTATTATTATTATTACGGGCGGCAATGTGAAGCTCAAGATTTTCATGACTGTTCTTTTCTATAGTTTTATTGACCAATTAATTAGTCATGAAAATCTTAAGATTCAGAAATCTTGACACAATGTGAAGCTCAAAATTTTCACGGCTGCGTTCTTTTCTGTAGTTTAATTGAGGTGTGGGGCCTTCGGGCCCAGTAATTTTAATTATTTAATTTATTAACACCCAGGTGCACAACTTGGGGACCTAATCAATATGTGTGTGAAGTTTCATGTTTGTAACTGCTTCCATTTTGGAGTTATGGCTGGAACACACACACACACACACACACACACACACACACACACACACACACACACTTTTATTATTATATATATATATATATATTATGCAGAAAGGCGGGGTCAAGGGCGAATGCCCGCAAAGCGCCTCCCTCCATAGAAGAAAAAGAGAGCCAAAATCAAGGTCCAGGGTTTTCGAGATGCCTGGATACTCTGCGTTTAAAAGTTTGAAGGTCATAGACAGGAGGAAAGATGGATTAAAGAACATTGTTCCAGAGTTGATTGGTTGGGTAGATGAAAGAATTAAAATACCGATTAACCCTTGCATTAAAAAGTTGGACAGAAAAGGAATGAGAATATGTCGAAAGTCTTGTACTGTGTTCTCTCCTTAAAAGAAGAAACTTGAAGTTAGAGAGTTCAGAAGAGGCGCCCGTTATAAGAGCGACAGCAAAGAGAGAGTGAGGCAACATCGCGACGAAGAGAGAGAGGGATCGAAGACAGTCAGTAAGAGGCGGGGAGTTGATGAGACAAAAAGCCTTTGATTCCACCCTGTCAAATAGGGCTGTGTAAGTTGAGCCACCCAACACATGAGAAGCGTACTCCATACAGGAACGGACAAGACCCCTGTACGGAGAGAGCAACTGAACGGGGATGAAGAAACTGCGGAGACGGTACAGTACACCTAACCTCTTAAAAGCTGTTTTGGAAAGAGAGTATATGTGATCTTTCCAGGAAAGATCACGAGAAAAGGAAACGCCAAGAATGTTAAGAGAAGAGAAGGGACTAAGTTGTGTATTGTTGAAGGTAAAGGGATAGTCATGTGGAAGATTGTGACGAGTAGACAGATGGAGGAACTGAGTTTTTGAGGCATTGAAAGCCATAAGGTTTACTCTGCCCCAATCAGAGATGGCAGAAAGATCAGAGGTCAGGTGTACCATAGCAATCCTACGCGATGCATGGAGAAACTGTTGAGAGGGACGCTTCGCGAAGCGGGTGGAGAAGTGAAGAGTGGAATCATCGGCATAGGAGTGAATAGGACAGGAAGTACGACTTAAGAGATCATTGATAAATAAAAAGAAAAGAGTGGGTGACAGGAAAGAACCCTGAGGAACACCACTGTTAATAGCTTTAGGAGAAGAACAGTGGCCATCTACAACAGCAGCAAAAGATCGGCCAGAATGGAAATTAGAGAGGCAGGCACAGATAGAAGGATAGAAACCGAAGGAGGGCAGTGTGGAAATTAAGGATTTGTGCCAGACTCTATCTAAAGCTTTTTATATGTCTAGCGTAATAGCAAAAGTTTCACCGAAATTCCGAAGGGAGGATGACCAAGAGTCAGAGATATGCAAGAAGATATATACTGGGTGATCCAGATAAATGGGACCCATAAAAAAAAGCCAAATATTCTTAATATTTAATTCCTTTCATAAAAACTATATATCATTCGAAATAGTAGAGTTACAAGTTTATTATGAAATATTTATTTTTTTTAAATGACTCCTTTCAAATGTGCTCCATTAGTTGCCAAGCATTCCAGTGTTCTCGCTTGTAAGTTCTGCATCACTTTTGCAAGAGTGTGCGGTGGTATGGCCTGTATCTCATTTGTGATGGCGGCCTTCAATTCTTGCAAGGTCGTTGGGTTATTTCTGTAGACCCTACTCTTTAAATATCCCCAGAGATAATAATCTAAGGGAGAAAAATCCGGAGACCTTGCGGGCCATTCAACGTCTCCAAATCTTGAGATTAACTCGCCTGGAAACGTTTGACGCAAAACTGCCATGCAGTTCCTCGTGGTATGGCAGGTAGCTCCGTCTTGTTGGAACCAGTGGTTTTCTAGACAAAGATCTCTTAATTTAGGAATAAGGAAATCGGTCAACATTTTTTCGTAGCGATCACCATTTACAGTGACCGTGTTTCCGGTGGAATCCTCGAAAAAGTACGTCCCTATGATCTGAGATGCAGTAAGACCACACCAAACAGTTACACGCTGACTATGCAACGGGACTTCGGTAATATTCAATGGATTTTCTGTTGCCCAGAAACAACAATTTTGTTTGTTTACAGTTCCATTCAAGTGAAAATGGGCTTCGTCTGACATAATCAAAGTTGCTAGAAAATTGGTGGTGTCATTTACCTTCTGTTGGATCCATTGACAGAATTGTCGTCTTCGTGCGAAATCTCCATCGTTTAGTTGTTGCACTGTTTGAATTTTATATGGAAAGAGCATTAAATTTTGCTTGAATATACGGTGTGTTGTTGTTCCATATCCAACTCCTAACAGCTGAGAAGCACGTCTGATGCTTATGTTAGGATTATCCTGTACAATTTCATGAGTTCTGTTAATGATCTCGTCTATCCTTGCTGTGCGCACTCTTCCAGTTGGTTTTCTTTTTCCAATGCTGCCAGTTAGGGAAAAATTTCTGACACACCGACAGATTACTTTCTTAGAAGGTGATTTTGACATCTGAAAATTTGTCTTGAAAGATCTTTGAGCTGAAACTACACTTCTTCCATGCTCATAATATTGCTCAGTTATGAAACGCAGCTGTTCCACAGTCCATGCAGTCATCTTGAAGGGTTAGTTTTAACTAACACTTTTATTTTGTTCTGTATCTTATCTTGTCTTGTATTGTCAAAACCTATACAATCTTGTACAAACTTGTAACTATCCTCTTTCGAATGATGCGTATGATTTTATAAAAGGACTTATACTTTAAGAGTTACAGGGGTTTCTTTTGGGTCCCATTTCTCTGGATCACCCTTTATATATATATATTGATGTACGCGCCCAATCCGTATATTTATTTATGGTATTGAACACCCATTCTCTGACTTTAATTCACTTCACGGGCACCCTTTAAGTTGGGCGTACCCGGTGATTTTATCTCTTATTTTCGTCCAGGATTATTCGGCCTACCCAAGACGGATGGCCCTTTAAATTGATAGGCTAGGTTCCTTCGGCTTTCCACAAGCCTACTTTGAACGTTAATTTTCCCCAGCTAACAAGAGGGGTCTATCACAAGGTATTTAAAACAACACACGCCCTCTTATAAATTTTATTAAATGTTACTCGACACAGTACATGCATTTAATAATTTATTCTGAATTACATCTATAAATTTTCCGACAATACAATAATCTTAACGTCAAAGACAAAGGTCACAGTTATGTGACTTTAATAGTTTATATATCGAGGGGTTTTATATTTTAGTGCAACAAAAATAAATAACAAGAAATGAAGTGGTCGCAATTCGATCCAGATATTCAAAGAATCAATTTACTTACTACTGGCGGGAGACAAACTTACTCCCACTTGTGCTGCGTACGGACCGTAGATTTACGGCCCGCTTAAAATTTGCAAGCTACAGTATATCAATTAACGGGACTTTCTTCTGGACCCAAATTGACGGATTCAGGAACTAGGGGCTCAGACGTACCCCGTTTAGCATTTACTTGGAGCCAAATTAAATTAAGAGAAAGTTCACAAAACTCTTGGTCCGTTGGTTAACATTAATTAAGCTACAATCAAATTTATCGGTTTAGGTCGTTAACAATAACCTTTAGCATTTGCACAGGTTTCCGCGTAGTTAATGACAGGTTTACAAATTCTTTATTTCAATTTAGTGACAATTTATACTTTCGGTTTTGAATTTTCTTACACCACAAGTCTACAGGGGGTTTGTTTAGCCACAGTTAACTTCAAGGAGGAACAACTACAACTGATTTTGACTCTCAAAATTCCCCTCAGTATTACCAAAAAACTCCGCCCTTTGGGGTCTAAAGGACCTATCAAAACCAATTTCATTACATGACGTCATTCGTACAAAATTACTGGCCTTCCATTGGCTCCAGTCTCAACTTTGTTAAATTCTATGCCTCGCCTCCCTTAATGAAATTTTTAAATTAAAATTTGACAATTTAAATTTATATTTCAAATTTAAAACAAAACTTTTAAATTTCGCTTGAGGGCTTCCCTCTCAAGAACTCAAATGTAAACAAAAGTGAAAGCTTACAAGGCTCCTAATGGACCCAGACTCGTAAATTAACTGCCCTTTGACTCTACGATAAATCTATCCAAGACTTGTCAAACAAGTGCCCCTCTCGGATTACACACCCTGACTTGGATTACACAAGGTGTCGGTATCTTTTACTTTAGTCGGTGTTCAAATTACAGATTTTACTTTTCATGCGCAATTAACTCGATTTCAATATCCCTCTGATGAGAACTGAATTAAAATAGAACAAACGCGAAGAAATTGGAAAAACACTTATTCATTCGTTCATGAATACAAAACCCCTTTGCTTTTAAAGATGTTACACAAAGAAATCTTAAACTAAAATTTCTACATCTATTTTACAAAAGATCTGGGCATGTTAAATTTGATGGGTACAACATCCCTCCCCTCCTTTAATTTTGCACTCCGATGCAAACTTTCTTAAATAGGGTTGGATATCATCACTTTACTCACAATTTTACCCACAAATTTACTCCTAAATTTTCCATAAAAATTTCACTTACTTGTCCCCTTTATTGGGACACTAACACTGACACATGTAATTTTAGTCATCCTCGAGTTCTTCGTAGTGTACCCGAGGTCGGGGCCTAAGAGCATACGGACGCTCTAACGGTGGTCCTGTGAAAGCAGCCTGTCTGCTTTGTCCGGGAGACCCTATTCCCATAAGGTCCCCGCGAGGAGGTAGTTCGGAAGCACCTGGCGGCTCTTGCCCGCCACTCGGTCCTGCCAGGGGGCAGGAGGTGCACTCCGGTTCACCTCCACGGGTCGATGTTCCTCCGTTCCCTGTGCGGAGCTCTCGGGGAGGAAGTAGCTCGGAGGCGCCCGGCGGATCCCCTTCCGCCACTCGGTCCTGCCTGCGGGCAAGAAGCGCCCTCCGGTTCACCTCCCCTAGTCGATGTTTCTCCCTATCCCGGGCGAAGCTCTCCGTGAGGAAGTAGTTCGGAAGCGCCCGGCGGTCCTCGTTCCGCCACTCGGTCCTGCCAGGGGGCAGGAGGCGCCTTCCGGTTCACTTCCCCGTGTTGATGTTTCTCCGGTGTCGAGGGCGAAGCTCTTGAGAGGAGGGGCGGTAGCCCTTCCCCCATCTCATCCCCTGCGCCGTCCGCCCCGCCTTGTCGCTCGACGTCCCATGGGGCATCGATGCTGCGGCGGATGCGGTCTCGATGGATCACTATCTGATGTCCAGTGATCATGTGCCGCAAGAGATAAGTGACTGGAGTCTTCTGTTCGATGATGATGGAATGGACCCTCGCACCGGGGCTCCAACTTGCCTCTACCCGGTCGTGGGTAATTCAATGTACACCAAGCCATGGGGCCTCTTCTCTTCGAACGGTTTCAATTCTTGATTCCGTTAGCCTTCTCGTATCTCCGCATGAAACTCTTTCATTCGTCGGTAGATTTTCCTGACTCCCCTTTCGGCTTCGGCGTATTTCCTCTGGGTTGTACGGGCTCCCGCACGCCTCCTGTGGCATGCGAAATAGCTTTGAAGGTACGTCGGGGGCTCGCCCGTACATCAAGAAGAATGGAGAATACCCCGTGGCTCGATGCACTCTGATGTTCAAGGACAATTCCACGGTGTCGAGGATTTTATCCAGTCTCGTCCGCTTCTTCAAGTATGCGGAGTTTGATGCATAACTCTTTATTCAGACGTTCGACCTTCCCGTTGCTTTGGGGTTGGTATGCGGCGGTCCGTGGTTGTCGTACTTCCAAACCCTGAAGAGCTCCTGCAAGGTAGAGTTCCAGAACTCCTTGCCTTGGTCGGTACTACTGCGGAAGGGGCACCAGTTTGCACCGTATCAAACGATGGCACTTGTCCGCCACCTCCCGGGCCGTCTTGTCCTTTATTGCTGCCAGTATGGTGAATTTGCTGAAACTATCCACACACGTGAGGATATAATGGCTGCCTTCCACGGTCGGAGGAAGGGACCAACTAAGTCCACGTGCAGAAGTTCCAAGGACGTGGCCTCGCACACAAGGCATTTTTCCACAGTCACTTTTCGCGTCCATTTTGTTCCGCGCGCACGTGTCGCACGTTGGACTACCTGCCGTACCTGTTGAACCCATACCTGGCCAAAATAAAGTCCCGTAGGATTCTGTAGTCCCGGCAGCTCCCGGATGAATGCTCCCGACGTCAGTGTGGGCTTTCCAAATGAGCTGCTCTCTCACTTTTTAGGAAACGATGACCTCTCTTCCGTTCGCATCGATGTAAACCAGCAAGTTCCTCACTAGTTTGACTCTCGACGGCTGGATGGGCTTGGTTACGGACCAGCTGAAAGCCTTTCTTCTTTGATGGCTGTGATCGAATCGCGCTATTTCAACGTCCTTCTGCTGTGGTTGCCGATACCTTGCGATCAATGATCGCTTTTTCGGATATTGCGTTCACAAACTCTTCGTCACTCCAGGGCGGGCGGGACAACCAATCGGCCACTCTGTTGAGTTTGCCTTTCACGTACTCAATGAGAAGTCGTAGTCTTGCAATGTCATAACCGAAGCTCTAGTCTTCCATTGGGCTCGGTGTCTTCCCTCAGAGCCACTTCAACGGCTTATGGTCCGAACGGACTATGACTCTCTGCCCAAATATAACATTGCTTCAATTCCTTTTCGTGGTTGGCCCTTTGGAGTTTTTCAAGGACAATGAGGTCATTTAAGTAAATCTGTACTTCTTGTCCAGTTGCTTCGGCAAAAATTCATTACTCTTTGGAACACTGGTGGTCTATGGGACAATCCAAACGGGACCACCCTGAACTCGAAATGACCGCTTCCCGTGGAGAAGGCAGTTTTCGAGATGCTATCGTCGTGAATGGCCAACTGGCAATATCCCGAGCGTAAATCCCTGCTCGAGAAGTAATGAGTCTCGTGCAACTTGGCCAAGGTTTCCTCAATGATGGGTACTTAATATTTGTCCTTGCTGCCATTGACGTCCCAAGGTTCTATAGTCTACACAAAGCCTCAGGGCCTACGCTTCTTTTCTTCAATCGCTTCCACTCTGGCTCCTGTGGTCACTCTTCATCCTAGTGATCACGTGGTCCTGCACTCTACCTGTGACGGAGTAGTTAATCTTTTCTTTCTCTCGTCGGTCTTCTTCCTTTGAGAGCGACGGACATCGGTGAACATGCGTCTTGAGGTGTTTTCAATCCTTCTTAGTCACTTGTGGAAATTTGACTCTTTCTCACCGGACCCTTGTTCCATTTTTTTTTCTTTTCGGGCGAGGAATCAAACGGCTGTTCCGACTAACCTCCCCGTTCTCGTTGCCTCAACCACCATGCCGATGTCATCTTATCTTTCACGGTAATACTCATTAGTCGTCACTTTATTTCTCAAGAGTGACTTTACCGCCTCCTCGGAAAGTGGTTAACTTCCCGTTGAGATTTCCGCTTGTGGTACTTGCAAACCACGCTGAGCCTCACTGCCCACATTCATGCAGCGTAGAGTAGACGTCCAGGGGAAACCATACCCCAAATTTTCTTCTTCGTCTATTCCCTTTTCCTTTATCTTCCCCTTGGGATTCTGCTCGACAACTTCTCCAAGTATCCTCGAGCCTCGATATCCCATGCAGCGGAGAATAGACGTCCAGGGGGAACCCATGTTCCCCATATTTTCCACGATTACCAATGGAAACGACAAGGGGGAACGGCTATGCTGTATCACTCCTTGATCCAGCATTCTGCTATTTGTCCCTTTACTCCTCCTCGTGTGTAATAGGTACCCTGTAGGGTCGCCTAAAGATGGGAGGATGATCCTGGGTTTCCAACTTCTTTGGCATAGGTTATTATAACCCAATGGCTCGCCACCCAGTAAGAAGACATCTGAATAATCCCTTAGCCACTCTTCGACGATTTTCCTTTCTTTGTCGGAAAAGGATTTCCAACCAAGGACATAGGACTTGAGGCGTGTCACCTCGTTCTTCGAAGTCCTTCTTTGATGCTGACTTCCTTTTCACCGTGACATTCGTTCCAATTTGGGGTGAGCGTCGACTGGCCATGTCGACTACCCTCCCTATTAGCTCTGCCTCCGTCACTAGTCCCACGACGTCTCCTTTTCGCCAAGGTACTTCGTCATCCTGATTGATCATCAGTAACCTCATCTTCCTCTGTGGGATCCTGCTCGGTAACATTTTTAAGTTTCCCCGAGCTTCACTGCACATCCCGTGCAGCGGAGAATAGACGTCCAGGGGAACTACGTCCCCGGGTCTCTGACTTCCCTCGTCAGAATCACGGCGGCCCCTTTAGTGTTTCGTGTGGGATTGCTCTACCAGAGTCACCCTCGCACTTACGGTCTACTCCCTTTACTGGATGGTTACTGTTTCATTCAGTGACTGTCCTCTTCCGGTGGTCCTACCTGGGCTGCGTACCTTTGTTTCGTCTTCTGTCCTCCGAAACAATAGCCTATAGTCAAGTCTTGCTGAGCCTTGGAATTATCAACACAAAAGAATTCTTCAACCCCCCTTCCCATAGTCAAACTTACTTCTACTCCTCTACATGAATGGGGGGGGCCGGTGCACTGTGTACTGAGAAGTTGGCAACTGTCCAAGAAGGCTCCCGATGTTCTTGTGCATAGATTATGTCCATGTGACGGAAGCTCCACCATCGTCCCAACGCGGTGGAAGCTTGTTGAGCGACGAGTACTGGTAGGGTGATCAGTCCTAGCCGACGGATCGCCGCTACTTCCTCTGAAGCTATTCGGGAGGCTTCTCCTTCCAATCCTGTCGAAGGTTTGTTCGAGGGCACGCCTCTCCCAATTTCGCATTTGCTGACAAATCTTGCACTGCTCCGGCCACTTTCTTCCATTGTTTCTCTTTGGAGTCTCTGTCTTCATTTGACTTGGTCTGTTTTCTCTTCTGGTTTCTCATGGGGTTGTAGTCACATTCTTGAGTTGTGTTTATTCCTCCTGTGACCAGTGTCACAGTTCTTCCTTCTGGGCTCTCTCTCTTGCTGACTTGTCTCCTTCGTTCACCTCCACATCCTTGGATTTGTCCTCCTTTGTGGCTGTTCTTTCTTTTGAATCTTGTGAGTTGTAGTCCCAGATGTGGAGGATTTGCAGTTTCCGCAGTCTTCGGCTTCTGTCATGTGGCGTTTCTTCTCTTAGGCCCTCTTCATCTCTTAGTCCTAAGCTTGGGTTGTTTACCGAAAACTGGGTTGATTCCATCCAATAGTCCCGAAAGGATGTTCCTTTGATGCAATTACAAGCATACTCCGGCATAACGGTCTTCAACGCGTCCTTAGGTATGCCCACTTTGAATATGTCTCCTTGGGATAGCCTGAACCAAGGTTACCTGCACTTAATAATCTTGGGGCAATTTGTTGAGTTTCTGCCTTTTTCCTTCCTGACGGCGTTTGGGCTGGTTCCTGGGTTCTCTTGTGCCCATTCGCCCATAAACTTCGGCGAACTTCCTTCCAATGTGTGTCCAAAAGTCGTTTGCTCAGGACCCCTTACTGCCTGTTCACGTTGCAAAGGTAAGCTAGTACTCTTTAATACCTGTACGACGGTTTTATATTCTGCTGCCGGTCTTCGTCGGTGCGTGTTTCTCGTCTCTTGTGGTGTGTGCACTTCTGGAAGGATTCTTTGGGATGTCTTCTGGGTTCTCTGGTCTCCACCCAACCCTTTCTTGCCTCGAAAGTTCTTCTGTAACGGGAGGAACTAGAGTGATTCTTCGGGGACGAACCCCCGACCTTCGGTTGTCCAAATACTCCCATCGCGGAATAATCGTTACAAGGCCTTCCAGTTTCGACCTTCTTCGATTTATTTCTTCTCCTAATTCCTTGCATTCCTTTAGTAACCGATTCGTTTTGTAAAACCTTTTCTTCTTTAAATTCCGGAAACTTTCGGTGCTCATTTCTTTTAAGTTCGTTGGTTCGGAATCACTCATGTCACTTACGCTTTCCTCATTCGTTATTTCTACGCTCTTTACCGACATTGCGAAAGTTATTTGTTTGTTTATTTTTTTCAAAACCTTTAAAACTGTAATCACTGTTAACGACCCTTCTTACTGTTCTCAATTATTGTACCGAATTATTGTTGCAAATACTTTCGTAGAATTACTGTTACAATTATTTCATATAATTGCTGTTACAATTATTTCATAAAATTACTGTTACAGTTACTTCATAAATTGCTGTTACAATATTTCATAAAATCACTGTCACAGTTACTTCATATAATTGCTGTTACAATTATTTTCTACGTTCGTGCTTATTGTTACGCAAATTTATTTTAACAAAAAAGTTACACTCTTGCGATAAATACCTTGCAATAGAATCCCACTTCTGACACCATATGATGTACGCGCCCAATCCGTATATTTATTTATGGTATTGAACACCCATTCTCTGACTTTAATTCACTTCACGGGCACCCTTTAAGTTGGGCGTACCCGGTGATTTTATCTCTTATTTTCGTCCAGGATTATTCGGCCTACCCAAGACGGATGGCCCTTTAAATTGATAGGCTAGGTTCCTTCGGCTTTCCACAAGCCTACTTTGAACGTTAATTTTCCCCAGCTAACAAGAGGGGTCTATCACAAGGTATTTAAAACAACACACGCCCTCTTATAAATTTTATTAAATGTTACTCGACACAGTACATGCATTTAATAATTTATTCTGAATTACATCTATAAATTTTCCGACAATACAATAATCTTAACGTCAAAGACAAAGGTCACAGTTATGTGACTTTAATAGTTTATATATCGAGGGGTTTTATATTTTAGTGCAACAAAAATAAATAACAAGAAATGAAGTGGTCGCAATTCGACCCAGATATTCAAAGAATCAATTTACTTACTACTGGCGGGAGACAAACTTACTCCCACTTGTGCTGCGTACGGACCGTAGATTTACGGCCCGCTTAAAATTTGCAAGCTACAGTATATCAATTAACGGGACTTTCTTCTGGACCCAAATTGACGGATTCAGGAACTAGGGGCTCAGACGTACCCCGTTTAGCATTTACTTGGAGCCAAATTAAATTAAGAGAAAGTTCACAAAACTCTTGGTCCGTTGGTTAACATTAATTAAGCTACAATCAAATTTATCGGTTTAGGTCGTTAACAATAACCTTTAGCATTTGCACAGGTTTCCGCGTAGTTAATGACAGGTTTACAAATTCTTTATTTCAATTTAGTGACAATTTATACTTTCGGTTTTGAATTTTCTTACACCACAAGTCTACAGGGGGTTTGTTTAGCCACAGTTAACTTCAAGGAGGAACAACTACAACTGATTTTGACTCTCAAAATTCCCCTCAGTATTACCAAAAAACTCCGCCCTTTGGGGTCTAAAGGACCTATCAAAACCAATTTCATTACATGACGTCATTCGTACAAAATTACTGGCCTTCCATTGGCTCCAGTCTCAACTTTGTTAAATTCTATGCCTCGCCTCCCTTAATGAAATTTTTAAATTAAAATTTGACAATTTAAATTTATATTTCAAATTTAAAACAAAACTTTTAAATTTCGCTTGAGGGCTTCCCTCTCAAGAACTCAAATGTAAACAAAAGTGAAAGCTTACAAGGCTCCTAATGGACCCAGACTCGTAAATTAACTGCCCTTTGACTCTACGATAAATCTATCCAAGACTTGTCAAACAAGTGCCCCTCTCGGATTACACACCCTGACTTGGATTACACAAGGTGTCGGTATCTTTTACTTTAGTCGGTGTTCAAATTACAGATTTTACTTTTCATGCGCAATTAACTCGATTTCAATATCCCTCTGATGAGAACTGAATTAAAATAGAACAAACGCGAAGAAATTGGAAAAACACTTATTCATTCGTTCATGAATACAAAACCCCTTTGCTTTTAAAGATGTTACACAAAGAAATTCTTAAAATTTCTACATCTATTTTACAAAAGATCTGGGCATGTTAAATTTGATGGGTACAACATCCCTCCCCTCCTTTAATTTTGCACTCCGATGCAAACTTTCTTAAATAGGGTTGGATATCATCACTTTACTCACAATTTTACCCACAAATTTACTCCTAAATTTTCCATAAAAATTTTCACTTACTTGTCCCCTTTATTGGGACACTAACACTGACACATGTAATTTTAGTCATCCTCGAGTTCTTCGTAGTGTACCCGAGGTCGGGGCCTAAGAGCATACGGACGCTCTAACGGTGGTCCTGTGAAAGCAGCCTGTCTGCTTTGTCCGGGAGACCCTATTCCCATAAGGTCCCCGCGAGGAGGTAGTTCGGAAGCACCTGGCGGCTCTTGCCCGCCACTCGGTCCTGCCAGGGGCAGGAGGTGCACTCCGGTTCACCTCCACGGGTCGATGTTCCTCCGTTCCCTGTGCGGAGCTCTCGGGGAGGAAGTAGCTCGGAGGCGCCCGGCGGATCCCCTTCCGCCACTCGGTCCTGCCTGCGGGCAAGAAGCGCCCTCCGGTTCACCTCCCCTAGTCGATGTTTCTCCCTATCCCGGGCGAAGCTCTCCGTGAGGAAGTAGTTCGGAAGCGCCCGGCGGTCCTCGTTCCGCCACTCGGTCCTGCCAGGGGGCAGGAGGCGCCTTCCGGTTCACTTCCCCGTGTTGATGTTTCTCCGGTGTCGAGGGCGAAGCTCTTGAGAGGAGGGGCGGTAGCCCTTCCCCCATCTCATCCCCTGCGCCGTCCGCCCCGCCTTGTCGCTCGACGTCCCATGGGGCATCGATGCTGCGGCGGATGCGGTCTCGATGGATCACTATCTGATGTCCAGTGATCATGTGCCGCAAGAGATAAGTGACTGGAGTCTTCTGTTCGATGATGATGGATGGACCCTCGCACCGGGGCTCCAACTTGCCTCTACCCGGTCGTGGGTAATCAATGTACACCAAGCCATGGGGCCTCTTCTCTTCGAACGGTTTCAATTCCTTGATTCCGTTAGCCTTCTCGTATCTCCGCATGAACTCTTTCATTCGTCGGTAGATTTCCCTGACTCCCCTTTCGGTCTTCGGCGTATTCCTCTGGGTTGTACGGGCTCCCGCACGCCTCCTGTGGCATGCGAAATAGCTTTGAAGGTACGTCGGGGGCTCGCCCGTACATCAAGAAGAATGGAGAATACCCCGTGGCTCGATGCACTCTGATGTTCAAGGACAATTCCACGGTGTCGAGGATTTTATCCCAGTCTCGTCCCGCTTCTTCACAAAGTATGCGGAGTTTGATGCATAACTCTTTATTCAGACGTTCGACCTTCCCGTTGCTTTGGGGCTGGTATGCGGCGGTCCGTTGGTGTCGTACTTTCCAAACCCTGAAGAGCTCCTGCAAGGTAGAGTTCCAGAACTCCTTGCCTTGGTCGGATACTACTGCGGAAGGGGCACCCAGTTTGCACCGTATCAAACGATGGCACTTGTCCGCCACCTCCCGGGCCGTCTTGTCCTTTATTGCTGCCAGTATGGTGAATTTGCTGAAACTATCCACACACGTGAGGATATAATGGCTGCCTTCCACGGTCGGAGGAAGGGGACCAACTAAGTCCACGTGCAGAAGTTCCCAAGGACTGTGGCCTCGCACACAAGGCATTTTTCCACAGTCACTTTTCGCGTCCATTTGTTCCGCGCGCACGTGTCGCACGCTTGGACTACCTGCCGTACCTGTTGAACCATACCTGGCCAAAATAAAGGTCCCGTAGGATTTCTGTAGTCCCGGCAGCTCCCGGATGAATGCTCCCGACGTCAGTGTGGGCTTTCCAAATGAGCTGCTCTCTCAACTTTTTAGGAACTACGATGACCTCTCTTCCGTTCGCATCGATGTAAACCAGCAAGTTCCTCACTAGTTTGACTCTCGACGGCTGGATGGGCTTGGTTACGGACCAGCTGAAAGCCTTTCCTTCTTTGATGGCTGCTCGAATCGCCGCTATTTCAACGTCCTTCTGCTGTTGGTTGCCGATTACCTTGCGATCAATGATCGCTTTTTCGGATATTGCGTTCACAAACTCCTTCGTCACTCCAGGCGGGCGGGACAACCAATCGGCCACTCTGTTGAGTTTGCCTTTCACGTACTCAATGAGAACGTCGTAGTCTTGCAATGTCATAACCGAACGCTCTAGTCTTCCATTGGGCTCTCGGTGTCCTTCCCTCAGAAGCCACTTCAACGGCTTATGGTCCGAACGGACTATGACTCTCTGCCCAAATATAACATTGCTTCAATTCCTTTTCGTTGGTTGGCCTCTGGAGTTTTTCCAAGGACAATGAGGTCATTTAAGTAAATCTGTACTTCCTTGTCCAGTTGCTTCGGCAAAAATTCATTACTCTTTGGAACACTGGTGGTCTATGGGACAATCCAAACGGGACCACCCTGAACTCGAAATGACCGCTTCCCGTGGAGAAGGCAGTTTTCGAGATGCTATCGTCGTGAATGGCCAACTGGCAATATCCCGAGCGTAAATCCCTGCTCGAGAAGTAATGAGTCTCGTGCAACTTGGCCAAGGTTTCCTCAATGATGGGTACTTAATATTTGTCCTTGCTGCCATTGACGTCCCAAGGTCTATAGTCTACACAAAGCCTCAGGGCCCTACGCTTCTTTTCTTCAATCGCTTCCACTCTGGGCTCCTGTGGTCACTCTTCATTCCTAGTGATCACGTGGTCCTGGCACTCTACCTGTGACGGTAGTAGTTAATCTTTTCTTTCTCTCGTCGGTCTTCTTCCCTTTGAGAGCGACGGACATCGGTGAACATGCGTCTTGAGGTGTTTTCAATCTCTTCTTAGTCACTTGTGGAAATTTGACTCTTTCTCACCGTGACCCTTGTTCCATTTTTTTTTCTTTTCGGGCGAGGAATCAAACGGCTGTTCCGACTAACCTCCCCGTTCTCGTTGCCTCAACCACCATGCCGATGTCATCTTATCTTCACGGTAATACTCATTTAGTCGTCACCTTTTATTTCTCAAGAGTGACTTTACCGCCTCCTCGGAAAGTGTTAACTTCCCGTTGAGATTTCCGCTCTGTGGTACTTGCAAACCACGCTGAGCCTCACTGCACATTCATTGCAGCGTAGAGTAGACGTCCAGGGGAAACCATACCCCAAATTTTCTTCTTCGTCTATTCCCTTTTCCTTTATCTTCCCTTGGGGATTCTGCTCGACAACTTCTCCAAGTATCCTCGAGCCTCACCGCATATCCCATGCAGCGGAGAATAGACGTCCAGGGGAACCCATGTTCCCCATATTTTCCACGATTACCAATGGAAACGACCAGGGGGAACGGCTATGCTGTATCACTCCTTGATCCAGCATTTCTGCTATTTGTCCCTTTACCTCCTCCTCGTGTGTAATAGGTACCCTGTAGGGTCGCCTAAAGATGGGAGGATGATCCTGGGTTTCCAACTTCTTTGGCATCAGGTATTATAACCCAATGGCTCGCCACCCAGTAAGAAGACATCTGAATAATCCCTTAGCCACTCTTCGACGATTTTCCTTTCTTTGTCGGAAAAGGATTTCCAACCAAGGACATAGGACTTGAGGCGTGTCACTCGTTCTTCGAAGTCCTTCTTTGATGCTTGACTTCCTTTTCACCGTGACATTCGTTCCAATTTGGGGTGAGCGTCGACTGGCCATGTCGACTACCCTCCCTATTAGCTCTGCCTCCGTCACTAGTCCCACGACGTCTCCTTTTTCGCCAAGGTATTCTTCGTCATCCTGATTGATCATCAGTAACCTCATCTTCCTCTGTGGGATCCTGCTCGGTAACATTTTTTAAGTTTCCCCGAGCTTCACTGCACATCCCGTGCAGCGGAGAATAGACGTCCAGGGGAACTACGTCCCCGGGTCTCTGACTTCCCTCGTCAGAATCACGGCGGCCACCTTTAGTGTTTCGTGTGGGATTGCCTCTACCAGAGTCACCCTCGCACTTTACGGTCTACTCCCTTTACTTGGATGGTTACTGTTTCATTCAGTGACTGTCCTCTTCCGGTGGTCTACCTGGGCTGCGTACCTTTGTTTCGTCTTCATGTCCTCCGAAACAATACGCCTATAGTCAAGTCTTGCTGAGCCTCTGGAATTATACAAACACAAAAGAATTCTTCAACCCCCCTTCCCATAGTCAAACTTACTTCTACTCCTCTTACATGAATGGGCGGGGGCCGGTGCAACTGTGTACTGAGAAGTTGGCAACTGTCCAAAGAAGGCTCCCGATGTTCTTGTGCATAGCTTATGTCCATGTGACGGAAGCTCCACCATCGTCCAACGCGGTGGAAGCTTGTTGAGCGACGAGTACTGGTAGGGTGATCAGTCCTAGCCGACGGACTCGCCGCTACTTCCTCTGAAGCTATTCGGGAGGCTTCTCCTTCCAATCCTGTCGAAGGTTTGTTCGAGGGCACGCCTCTTCCCAATTTCGCATTTGCTGACAAATCTTGCACTGGCTCCGGCCACTTTCTTCCATTGTTTCCTCTTTGGAGTCTCTGTCTTCATTTGACTTGGTCTGTTTCTCTTCTGGTTTCTCATGGGGTTGTAGTCACATTCTTGAGTTGTGTTATTCCTCCTGTGACCAGTGTCACAGTTCTTCCTTCTGGGCTCTCCTCTCTTGCTGGACTTGTCTCCTTCGTTCACCTCCACATCCTTGATGTTGTCCTCCTTTGTGGCTGTTCTTTCTTTTGAATCTTGTGAGTTGTAGTCCCAGGATGTGGGAGGATTTTGCAGTTTCCGCAGTCTTCGGCTTCTGTCATGTGGCGTTTCTTCTCTTAGGACCTCTTCATCTCTTAGTCCTAAGCTTGGGTTGTTTACCGAAAACTGGGTTGATTCCATCCAATAGTCCCGAAAGGATGTTCCTTTGATGCAATTACAAGCATACTCCGGCATAACGGTCTTCAACGCGTCCTTAGGTATGCCCACTTTAATATGTCTCCTTGTGGGATTAGCCTGAACCAAGGCATTACCTGCACTTAATAATCTTGGGGCAATTTTGTTGAGTTTCTCGCCTTTTTCCTTCCTGACGGCGTTTGGGCTGGTTCCTGGGTTCTCTTGTGCCCATTCGCCCATAAACTTCGGCGAACTTCCTTCCAATGTGTGTCCAAAAGTCGTTTGCTCAGGACCCCTTACTGCCTGTTCACGTTGCAAAGGTAAGCTAGTACTCTTTAATACCTGTACGACGGTTTTTATATTCTGCTGCCGGTCTTCGTCGGTGCGGTGTTTCTCGTCTCTTGTGGTGTGTGCACTTCTGGAAGGATTCTTTGGGATGTCTTCTGGGTTCTCTGGTCTCCACCCAACCCTTTCTTGCCTCGAAAGTTCTTCTGTAACGGGAGGAACTAGAGTGATTCTTCGGGGACGAACCCCCGACCTTCGGTTGTCCAAATACTCCCATCGCGGAATAATCGTTACAAGGCCTTCCAGTTTCGACCTTCTTCGATTTATTTCTTCTCCTAATTCCTTGCATTCCTTTAGTAACCGATTCGTTTTGTAAAACCTTTTCTTCTTTAAATTCCGGAAACTTTCGGTGCTCATTTCTTTTAAGTTCGTTGGTTCGGAATCACTCATGTCACTTACGCTTTCCTCATTCGTTATTTCTACGCTCTTTACCGACATTGCGAAAGTTATTTGTTTGTTTATTTTTTTCAAAACCTTTAAAACTGTAATCACTGTTAACGACCCTTCTTACTGTTCTCAATTATTGTACCGAATTATTGTTGCAAATACTTTCGTAGAATTACTGTTACAATTATTTCATATAATTGCTGTTACAATTATTTCATATAATTACTGTTACAGTTACTTCATATAATTGCTGTTACAATTATTTCATAAAATCACTGTCACAGTTACTTCATATAATTGCTGTTACAATTATTTTCTACGTTCGTGCTTTATTGTTACGCAAATTTATTTTAACAAAAAGTTACACTCTTGCGATAAATACCTTGCAATAGAATCCCACTTCTGACACCATATGATGTACGCGCCCAATCCGTATATTTATTTATGGTATTGAACACCCATTCTCTGACTTTAATTCACTTCACGGGCACCCTTTAAGTTGGGCGTACCCGGTGATTTTATCTCTTATTTTCGTCCAGGATTATTCGGCCTACCAAGACGGATGGCCCTTTAAATTGATAGGCTAGGTTCCTTCGGCTTTCCACAAGCCTACTTTGAACGTTAATTTTCCCCAGCTAACAAGAGGGGTCTATCACAAGGTATTTAAAACAACACACGCCCTCTTATAAATTTTATTAAATGTTACTCGACACAGTACATGCATTTAATAATTTATTCTGAATTACATCTATAAATTTTCCGACAATACAATAATCTTAACGTCAAAGACAAAGGTCACAGTTATGTGACTTTAATAGTTTATATATCGAGGGGTTTTATATTTTAGTGCAACAAAAATAAATAACAAGAAATGAAGTGGTCGCAATTCGACCCAGATATTCAAAGAATCAATTTACTTACTACTGGCGGGAGACAAACTTACTCCCACTTGTGCTGCGTACGGACCGTAGATTTACGGCCCGCTTAAAATTTGCAAGCTACAGTATATCAATTAACGGGACTTTCTTCTGGACCCAAATTGACGGATTCAGGAACTAGGGGCTCAGACGTACCCCGTTTAGCATTTACTTGGAGCCAAATTAAATTAAGAGAAAGTTCACAAAACTCTTGGTCCGTTGGTTAACATTAATTAAGCTACAATCAAATTTATCGGTTTAGGTCGTTAACAATAACCTTTAGCATTTGCACAGGTTTCCGCGTAGTTAATGACAGGTTTACAAATTCTTTATTTCAATTTAGTGACAATTTATACTTTCGGTTTTGAATTTTCTTACACCACAAGTCTACAGGGGGTTTGTTTAGCCACAGTTAACTTCAAGGAGGAACAACTACAACTGATTTTGACTCTCAAAATTCCCCTCAGTATTACCAAAAAACTCCGCCCTTTGGGGTCTAAAGGACCTATCAAAACCAATTTCATTACATGACGTCATTCGTACAAAATTACTGGCCTTCCATTGGCTCCAGTCTCAACTTTGTTAAATTCTATGCCTCGCCTCCCTTAATGAAATTTTTAAATTAAAATTTGACAATTTAAATTTATATTTCAAATTTAAAACAAAACTTTTAAATTTCGCTTGAGGGCTTCCCTCTCAAGAACTCAAATGTAAACAAAAGTGAAAGCTTACAAGGCTCCTAATGGACCCAGACTCGTAAATTAACTGCCCTTTGACTCTACGATAAATCTATCCAAGACTTGTCAAACAAGTGCCCCTCTCGGATTACACACCCTGACTTGGATTACACAAGGTGTCGGTATCTTTTACTTTAGTCGGTGTTCAAATTACAGATTTTACTTTTCATGCGCAATTAACTCGATTTCAATATCCCTCTGATGAGAACTGAATTAAAATAGAACAAACGCGAAGAAATTGGAAAAACACTTATTCATTCGTTCATGAATACAAAACCCCTTTGCTTTTAAAGATGTTACACAAAGAAATCTTAAACTAAAATTTCTACATCTATTTTACAAAAGATCTGGGCATGTTAAATTTGATGGGTACAACATCCCTCCCCTCCTTTAATTTTGCACTCCGATGCAAACTTTCTTAAATAGGGTTGGATATCATCACTTTACTCACAATTTTACCCACAAATTTACTCCTAAATTTTCCATAAAAATGTTCACTTACTTGTCCCCTTTATTGGGACACTAACACTGACACATGTAATTTTAGTCATCCTCGAGTTCTTCGTAGTGTACCCGAGGTCGGGGCTTAAGAGCATACGGACGCTCTAACGGTGGTCCTGTGAAAGCAGCCTGTCTGCTTTGTCCGGGAGACCCTATTCCCATAAGGTCCCCGCGAGGAGGTAGTTCGGAAGCACCTGGCGGCTCTTGCCCGCCACTCGGTCCTGCCAGGGGGCAGGAGGTGCACTCCGGTTCACCTCCACGGGTCGATGTTCCTCCGTTCCCTGTGCGGAGCTCTCGGGGAGGAAGTAGCTCGGAGGCGCCCGGCGGATCCCCTTCCGCCACTCGGTCCTGCCTGCGGGCAAGAAGCGCCCTCCGGTTCACCTCCCCTAGTCGATGTTTCTCCCTATCCCGGGCGAAGCTCTCCGTGAGGAAGTAGTTCGGAAGCGCCCGGCGGTCCTCGTTCCGCCACTCGGTCCTGCCAGGGGGCAGGAGGCGCCTTCCGGTTCACTTCCCCGTGTTGATGTTTCTCCGGTGTCGAGGGCGAAGCTCTTGAGAGGAGGGGCGGTAGCCCTTCCCCCATCTCATCCCCTGCGCCGTCCGCCCCGCCTTGTCGCTCGACGTCCCATGGGGCATCGATGCTGCGGCGGATGCGGTCTCGATGGATCACTATCTGATGTCCAGTGATCATGTGCCGCAAGAGATAAGTGACTGGAGTCTTCTGTTCGATGATGATGGATGGACCCTCGCACCGGGGCTCCAACTTGCCTCTACCCGGTCGTGGGTAATCAATGTACACCAAGCCATGGGGCCTCTTCTCTTCGAACGGTTTCAATTCCTTGATTCCGTTAGCCTTCTCGTATCTCCGCATGAACTCTTTCATTCGTCGGTAGATTTCCCTGACTCCCCTTTCGGTCTTCGGCGTATTCCTCTGGGTTGTACGGGCTCCCGCACGCCTCCTGTGGCATGCGAAATAGCTTTGAAGGTACGTCGGGGGCTCGCCCGTACATCAAGAAGAATGGAGAATACCCCGTGGCTCGATGCACTCTGATGTTCAAGGACAATTCCACGGTGTCGAGGATTTTATCCCAGTCTCGTCCCGCTTCTTCACAAAGTATGCGGAGTTTGATGCATAACTCTTTATTCAGACGTTCGACCTTCCCGTTGCTTTGGGGCTGGTATGCGGCGGTCCGTTGGTGTCGTACTTTCCAAACCCTGAAGAGCTCCTGCAAGGTAGAGTTCCAGAACTCCTTGCCTTGGTCGGATACTACTGCGGAAGGGGCACCCAGTTTGCACCGTATCAAACGATGGCACTTGTCCGCCACCTCCCGGGCCGTCTTGTCCTTTATTGCTGCCAGTATGGTGAATTTGCTGAAACTATCCACACACGTGAGGATATAATGGCTGCCTTCCACGGTCGGAGGAAGGGGACCAACTAAGTCCACGTGCAGAAGTTCCCAAGGACTGTGGCCTCGCACACAAGGCATTTTTCCACAGTCACTTTTCGCGTCCATTTGTTCCGCGCGCACGTGTCGCACGCTTGGACTACCTGCCGTACCTGTTGAACCATACCTGGCCAAAATAAAGGTCCCGTAGGATTTCTGTAGTCCCGGCAGCTCCCGGATGAATGCTCCCGACGTCAGTGTGGGCTTTCCAAATGAGCTGCTCTCTCAACTTTTTAGGAACTACGATGACCTCTCTTCCGTTCGCATCGATGTAAACCAGCAAGTTCCTCACTAGTTTGACTCTCGACGGCTGGATGGGCTTGGTTACGGACCAGCTGAAAGCCTTTCCTTCTTTGATGGCTGCTCGAATCGCCGCTATTTCAACGTCCTTCTGCTGTTGGTTGCCGATTACCTTGCGATCAATGATCGCTTTTTCGGATATTGCGTTCACAAACTCCTTCGTCACTCCAGGCGGGCGGGACAACCAATCGGCCACTCTGTTGAGTTTGCCTTTCACGTACTCAATGAGAACGTCGTAGTCTTGCAATGTCATAACCGAACGCTCTAGTCTTCCATTGGGCTCTCGGTGTCCTTCCCTCAGAAGCCACTTCAACGGCTTATGGTCCGAACGGACTATGACTCTCTGCCCAAATATAACATTGCTTCAATTCCTTTTCGTTGGTTGGCCTCTTGGAGTTTTTCCAAGGACAATGAGGTCATTTAAGTAAATCTGTACTTCCTTGTCCAGTTGCTTCGGCAAAAATTCATTACTCTTTGGAACACTGGTGGTCTATGGGACAATCCAAACGGGACCACCCTGAACTCGAAATGACCGCTTCCCGTGGAGAAGGCAGTTTTCGAGATGCTATCGTCGTGAATGGCCAACTGGCAATATCCCGAGCGTAAATCCCTGCTCGAGAAGTAATGAGTCTCGTGCAACTTGGCCAAGGTTTCCTCAATGATGGGTACTTAATATTTGTCCTTGCTGCCATTGACGTCCCAAGGTCTATAGTCTACACAAAGCCTCAGGGCCCTACGCTTCTTTTCTTCAATCGCTTCCACTCTGGGCTCCTGTGGTCACTCTTCATTCCTAGTGATCACGTGGTCCTGGCACTCTACCTGTGACGGTAGTAGTTAATCTTTTCTTTCTCTCGTCGGTCTTCTTCCCTTTGAGAGCGACGGACATCGGTGAACATGCGTCTTGAGGTGTTTTCAATCTCTTCTTAGTCACTTGTGGAAATTTGACTCTTTCTCACCGTGACCTTGTTCCATTTTTTTTCTTTTCGGGCGAGGAATCAAACGGCTGTTCCGACTAACCTCCCCGTTCTCGTTGCCTCAACCACCATGCCGATGTCATCTTATCTTCACGGTAATACTCATTTAGTCGTCACCTTTTATTTCTCAAGAGTGACTTTACCGCCTCCTCGGAAAGTGTTAACTTCCCGTTGAGATTTCCGCTCTGGTACTTGCAAACCACGCTGAGCCTCACTGCACATTCATTGCAGCGTAGAGTAGACGTCCAGGGGAAACCATACCCCAAATTTTCTTCTTCGTCTATTCCCTTTTCCTTTATCTTCCCCTTGGGGATTCTGCTCGACAACTTCTCCAAGTATCCTCGAGCCTCACCGCATATCCCATGCAGCGGAGAATAGACGTCCAGGGGAACCCATGTTCCCCATATTTTCCACGATTACCAATGGAAACGACCAGGGGGAACGGCTATGCTGTATCACTCCTTGATCCAGCATTTCTGCTATTTGTCCCTTTACCTCCTCCTCGTGTGTAATAGGTACCCTGTAGGGTCGCCTAAAGATGGGAGGATGATCCTGGGTTTCCAACTTCTTTGGCATCAGGTTATTATAACCCAATGGCTCGCCACCCAGTAAGAAGACATCTGAATAATCCCTTAGCCACTCTTCGACGATTTTCCTTTCTTTGTCGGAAAAGGATTTCCAACCAAGGACATAGGACTTGAGGCGTGTCACTCGTTCTTCGAAGTCCTTCTTTGATGCTTGACTTCCTTTTCACCGTGACATTCGTTCCAATTTGGGGTGAGCGTCGACTGGCCATGTCGACTACCCTCCCTATTAGCTCTGCCTCCGTCACTAGTCCCACGACGTCTCCTTTTTCGCCAAGGTATTCTTCGTCATCCTGATTGATCATCAGTAACCTCATCTTCCTCTGTGGGATCCTGCTCGGTAACATTTTTAAGTTTCCCCGAGCTTCACTGCACATCCCGTGCAGCGGAGAATAGACGTCCAGGGGAACTACGTCCCCGGGTCTCTGACTTCCCTCGTCAGAATCACGGCGGCCACCTTTAGTGTTTCGTGTGGGATTGCCTCTACCAGAGTCACCCTCGCACTTTACGGTCTACTCCCTTTACTTGGATGGTTACTGTTTCATTCAGTGACTGTCCTCTTCCGGTGGTCTACCTGGGCTGCGTACCTTTGTTTCGTCTTCATGTCCTCCGAAACAATACGCCTATAGTCAAGTCTTGCTGAGCCTCTGGAATTATACAAACACAAAAGAATTCTTCAACCCCCCTTCCCATAGTCAAACTTACTTCTACTCCTCTTACATGAATGGGCGGGGGCCGGTGCAACTGTGTACTGAGAAGTTGGCAACTGTCCAAAGAAGGCTCCCGATGTTCTTGTGCATAGCTTATGTCCATGTGACGGAAGCTCCACCATCGTCCACGCGGTGGAAGCTTGTTGAGCGACGAGTACTGGTAGGGTGATCAGTCCTAGCCGACGGACTCGCCGCTACTTCCTCTGAAGCTATTCGGGAGGCTTCTCCTTCCAATCCTGTCGAAGGTTTGTTCGAGGGCACGCCTCTTCCCAATTTCGCATTTGCTGACAAATCTTGCACTGGCTCCGGCCACTTTCTTCCATTGTTTCCTCTTTGGAGTCTCTGTCTTCATTTGACTTGGTCTGTTTTCTCTTCTGGTTTCTCATGGGGTTGTAGTCACATTCTTGAGTTGTGTTATTCCTCCTGTGACCAGTGTCACAGTTCTTCCTTCTGGGCTCTCCTCTCTTGCTGGACTTGTCTCCTTCGTTCACCTCCACATCCTTGATGTTGTCCTCCTTTGTGGCTGTTCTTTCTTTTGAATCTTGTGAGTTGTAGTCCCAGGATGTGGGAGGATTTTGCAGTTTCCGCAGTCTTCGGCTTCTGTCATGTGGCGTTTCTTCTCTTAGGACCTCTTCATCTCTTAGTCCTAAGCTTGGGTTGTTTACCGAAAACTGGGTTGATTCCATCCAATAGTCCCGAAAGGATGTTCCTTTGATGCAATTACAAGCATACTCCGGCATAACGGTCTTCAACGCGTCCTTAGGTATGCCCACTTTAATATGTCTCCTTGTGGGATTAGCCTGAACCAAGGCATTACCTGCACTTAATAATCTTGGGGCAATTTTGTTGAGTTTCTCGCCTTTTTCCTTCCTGACGGCGTTTGGGCTGGTTCCTGGGTCTCTTGTGCCCTTTCGCCCATAAACTTCGGCGAACTTCCTTCCAATGTGTGTCCAAAAGTCGTTTGCTCAGGACCCCTTACTGCCTGTTCACGTTGCAAAGGTAAGCTAGTACTCTTTAATACCTGTACGACGGTTTTTATATTCTGCTGCCGGTCTTCGTCGGTGCGGTGTTTCTCGTCTCTTGTGGTGTGTGCACTTCTGCAAGGATTCTTTGGGATGTCTTCTGGGTTCTCTGGTCTCCACCCAACCCTTTCTTGCCTCGAAAGTTCTTCTGTAACGGGAGGAACTAGAGAGATTCTTCGGGGACGAACCCCCGACCTTCGGTTGTCCAAATACTCCCATCGCGGAATAATCATTACAAGGTCTTCCAGTTTCGACCTTCTTCGATTTATTTCTTTCCTAATTCCTTGCATTCCTTTAGTAACCGATTTTGTAAAACCTTTTCTTCTTTAAATTCCGTAAACTTTCGGTGCTCATTTCTTTTAAGTTCGTTGGTTCGGAATCACTCATGTCACTTACGCTTTCCTCATTCGTTATTTTACGCTCTTTACCGACATTGCGAAAGTTATTTGTTTGTTATTTTTTCAAAACCTTTAAAACTGTAATCACTGTTAACGACCTTCTTACTGTTCTCAATTATTGTACCGAATTATTGTTGCAAATACTTTCGTAGAATTACTGTTACAATTATTTCATATAATTGCTGTTACAATTATTTCATAAATACTGTTACAGTTACTTCATATAATTGCTGTTACAATTATTTCATAAAATCACTGTACAGTTACTTCATATAATTGCTGTTACAATTATTTTCTACGTTCGTGCTTTATTGTTACGCAAATTTATTTTAAAAAAGTTACACTCTTGCGATAAATACCTTGCAATAGAATCCCACTTCTGACACCATATGATGTACGCGCCCAATCCGTATATTTA
This sequence comes from Bathynomus jamesi, assembly GCA_023014485.1. Taxonomy (NCBI): domain Eukaryota; kingdom Metazoa; phylum Arthropoda; class Malacostraca; order Isopoda; family Cirolanidae; genus Bathynomus; species Bathynomus jamesi. The sequence continues at coordinate 675,998 of JAJOZX010000181.1, read as the reverse complement.
TTTATGGTATTGAACCCATTCTCTGACTTTAATTCACTTCACGGGCACCCTTTAAGTTGGGCGTACCGGTGATTTTATCTCTTATTTCGTCCAGGATTATTCGGCCTACCCAAGACGGATGGCCCTTTAAATTGATAGGCTAGGTTCCTTCGGCTTTCCACAAGCCTACTTTGAACGTTAATTTTCCCCAGCTAACAAGAGGGGTCTATCACAAGGTATTTAAAACAACACACGCCCTCTTATAAATTTTATTAAATGTTACTCGACACAGTACATGCATTTAATAATTTATTCTGAATTACATCTATAAATTTTCCGACAATACAATAATCTTAACGTCAAAGACAAAGGTCACAGTTATGTGACTTTAATAGTTTATATATCGAGGGGTTTTATATTTTAGTGCAACAAAAATAAATAACAAGAAATGAAGTGGTCGCAATTCGACCCAGATATTCAAAGAATCAATTTACTTACTACTGGCGGGAGACAAACTTACTCCCACTTGTGCTGCGTACGGACCGTAGATTTACGGCCCGCTTAAAATTTGCAAGCTACAGTATATCAATTAACGGGACTTTCTTCTGGACCCAAATTGACGGATTCAGGAACTAGGGGCTCAGACGTACCCCGTTTAGCATTTACTTGGAGCCAAATTAAATTAAGAGAAAGTTCACAAAACTCTTGGTCCGTTGGTTAACATTAATTAAGCTACAATCAAATTTATCGGTTTAGGTCGTTAACAATAACCTTTAGCATTTGCACAGGTTTCCGCGTAGTTAATGACAGGTTTACAAATTCTTTATTTCAATTTAGTGACAATTTATACTTTCGGTTTTGAATTTTCTTACACCACAAGTCTACAGGGGGTTTGTTTAGCCACAGTTAACTTCAAGGAGGAACAACTACAACTGATTTTGACTCTCAAAATTCCCCTCAGTATTACCAAAAAACTCCGCCCTTTGGGGTCTAAAGGACCTATCAAAACCAATTTCATTACATGACGTCATTCGTACAAAATTACTGGCCTTCCATTGGCTCCAGTCTCAACTTTGTTAAATTCTATGCCTCGCCTCCCTTAATGAAATTTTTAAATTAAAATTTGACAATTTAAATTTATATTTCAAATTTAAAACAAAACTTTTAAATTTCGCTTGAGGGCTTCCCTCTCAAGAACTCAAATGTAAACAAAAGTGAAAGCTTACAAGGCTCCTAATGGACCCAGACTCGTAAATTAACTGCCCTTTGACTCTACGATAAATCTATCCAAGACTTGTCAAACAAGTGCCCCTCTCGGATTACACACCCTGACTTGGATTACACAAGGTGTCGGTATCTTTTACTTTAGTCGGTGTTCAAATTACAGATTTTACTTTTCATGCGCAATTAACTCGATTTCAATATCCCTCTGATGAGAACTGAATTAAAATAGAACAAACGCGAAGAAATTGGAAAAACACTTATTCATTCGTTCATGAATACAAAACCCCTTTGCTTTTAAAGATGTTACACAAAGAAATCTTAAACTAAAATTTCTACATCTATTTTACAAAAGATCTGGGCATGTTAAATTTGATGGGTACAACATCCCTCCCCTCCTTTAATTTTGCACTCCGATGCAAACTTTCTTAAATAGGGTTGGATATCATCACTTTACTCACAATTTTACCCACAAATTTACTCCTAAATTTTCCATAAAAATTTTCACTTACTTGTCCCCTTTATTGGGACACTAACACTGACACATGTAATTTTAGTCATCCTCGAGTTCTTCGTAGTGTACCCGAGGTCGGGGCCTAAGAGCATACGGACGCTCTAACGGTGGTCCTGTGAAAGCAGCCTGTCTGCTTTGTCCGGGAGACCCTATTCCCATAAGGTCCCCGCGAGGAGGTAGTTCGGAAGCACCTGGCGGCTCTTGCCCGCCACTCGGTCCTGCCAGGGGCAGGAGGTGCACTCCGGTTCACCTCCACGGGTCGATGTTCCTCCGTTCCCTGTGCGGAGCTCTCGGGGAGGAAGTAGCTCGGAGGCGCCCGGCGGATCCCCTTCCGCCACTCGGTCCTGCCTGCGGGCAAGAAGCGCCCTCCGGTTCACCTCCCCTAGTCGATGTTTCTCCCTATCCCGGGCGAAGCTCTCCGTGAGGAAGTAGTTCGGAAGCGCCCGGCGGTCCTCGTTCCGCCACTCGGTCCTGCCAGGGGGCAGGAGGCGCCTTCCGGTTCACTTCCCCGTGTTGATGTTTCTCCGGTGTCGAGGGCGAAGCTCTTGAGAGGAGGGGCGGTAGCCCTTCCCCCATCTCATCCCCTGCGCCGTCCGCCCCGCCTTGTCGCTCGACGTCCCATGGGGCATCGATGCTGCGGCGGATGCGGTCTCGATGGATCACTATCTGATGTCCAGTGATCATGTGCCGCAAGAGATAAGTGACTGGAGTCTTCTGTTCGATGATGATGGATGGACCCTCGCACCGGGGCTCCAACTTGCCTCTACCCGGTCGTGGGTAATCAATGTACACCAAGCCATGGGGCCTCTCTTCGAACGGTTTCAATTCCTTGATTCCGTTAGCCTTCTCGTATCTCCGCATGAACTCTTTCATTCGTCGGTAGATTTCCTGACTCCCTTTCGGTCTTCGGCGTATTCCTCTGGGTTGTACGGGCTCCCGCACGCCTCCTGTGGCATGCGAAATAGCTTTGAAGGTACGTCGGGGGCTCGCCCGTACATCAAGAAGAATGGAGAATACCCCGTGGCTCGATGCACTCTGATGTTCAAGGACAATTCCACGGTGTCGAGGATTTTATCCCAGTCTCGTCCCGCTTCTTCACAAAGTATGCGGAGTTTGATGCATAACTCTTTATTCAGACGTTCGACCTTCCCGTTGCTTTGGGGCTGGTATGCGGCGGTCCGTTGGTGTCGTACTTTCCAAACCCTGAAGAGCTCCTGCAAGGTAGAGTTCCAGAACTCCTTGCCTTGGTCGGATACTACTGCGGAAGGGGCACCCAGTTTGCACCGTATCAAACGATGGCACTTGTCCGCCACCTCCCGGGCCGTCTTGTCCTTTATTGCTGCCAGTATGGTGAATTTGCTGAAACTATCCACACACGTGAGGATATAATGGCTGCCTTCCACGGTCGGAGGAAGGGGACCAACTAAGTCCACGTGCAGAAGTTCCCAAGGACTGTGGCCTCGCACACAAGGCATTTTTCCACAGTCACTTTTCGCGTCCATTTGTTCCGCGCGCACGTGTCGCACGCTTGGACTACCTGCCGTACCTGTTGAACCATACCTGGCCAAAATAAAGGTCCCGTAGGATTTCTGTAGTCCCGGCAGCTCCCGGATGAATGCTCCCGACGTCAGTGTGGGCTTTCCAAATGAGCTGCTCTCTCAACTTTTTAGGAACTACGATGACCTCTCTTCCGTTCGCATCGATGTAAACCAGCAAGTTCCTCACTAGTTTGACTCTCGACGGCTGGATGGGCTTGGTTACGGACCAGCTGAAAGCCTTTCCTTCTTTGATGGCTGCTCGAATCGCCGCTATTTCAACGTCCTTCTGCTGTTGGTTGCCGATTACCTTGCGATCAATGATCGCTTTTTTCGGATATTGCGTTCACAAACTCCTTCGTCACTCCAGGCGGGCGGGACAACCAATCGGCCACTCTGTTGAGTTTGCCTTTCACGTACTCAATGAGAACGTCGTAGTCTTGCAATGTCATAACCGAACGCTCTAGTCTTCCATTGGGCTCTCGGTGTCCTTCCCTCAGAAGCCACTTCAACGGCTTATGGTCCGAACGGACTATGACTCTCTGCCCAAATATAACATTGCTTCAATTCCTTTTCGTTGGTTGGCCTCTGGAGTTTTTCCAAGGACAATGAGGTCATTTAAGTAAATCTGTACTTCCTTGTCCAGTTGCTTCGGCAAAAATTCATTACTCTTTGGAACACTGGTGGTCTATGGGACAATCCAAACGGGACCACCCTGAACTCGAAATGACCGCTTCCCGTGGAGAAGGCAGTTTTCGAGATGCTATCGTCGTGAATGGCCAACTGGCAATATCCCGAGCGTAAATCCCTGCTCGAGAAGTAATGAGTCTCGTGCAACTTGGCCAAGGTTTCCTCAATGATGGGTACTTAATATTTGTCCTTGCTGCCATTGACGTCCAAGGTCTATAGTCTACACAAAGCCTCAGGGCCCTACGCTTCTTTTCTTCAATCGCTTCACTCTGGGCTCCTGTGGTCACTCTTCATTCCTAGTGATCACGTGGTCCTGGCACTCTACCTGTGACGGTAGTAGTTAATCTTTTCTTTCTCTCGTCGGTCTTCTTCCCTTGAGAGCGACGGACATCGGTGAACATGCGTCTTGAGGTGTTTTCAATCTCTTCTTAGTACTTGTGGAAATTTGACTCTTTCTCACCGTGACCCTTGTTCCATTTTTTTTTCTTTTCGGGCGAGGAATCAAACGGCTGTTCCGACTAACCTCCCCGTTCTCGTGCCTCAACCCCATGCCGATGTCATCTATCTCACGGTAATACTCATTTAGTCGTCACCTTTTATTTCTCAAGAGTGACTTTTACCGCCTCTCGGAAAGTGTTAACTTCCCGTTGAGATTTCCGCTCTGTGGTACTTGCAAACCACGCTGAGCCTCACTGCACATTTCATTGCAGCGTAGAGTAGACGTCCAGGGAAACCATACCCCAAATTTTCTTCTTCGTCTATTCCCTTTTCCTTTATCTTCCCCTTGGGATTCTGCTCGACAAACTTCTCCAAGTATCCTCGAGCCTCACCGCATATCCCATGCAGCGGAGAATAGACGTCCAGGGAACCCATGTTCCCCATATTTCCACGATTACCAATGGAAACGACCAGGGGGAAAGGCTATGCTGTATCACTCCTTGATCCAGCATTTCTGCTATTTGTCCCTTACCTCCTCCTCGTGTGTAATAGGTCCCTGTAGGGTCGCCTAAAGAATGGGAGGATGATCCTGGTTTCCAACTTCTTTGGCATAGGTTATTATAACCCAATGGCTCGCCACCCAGTAAGAAGACATCTGAATAATCCCTTAGCCACTCTTCGACGATTTTCCTTTCTTTGTCGGAAAAGGATTTCAACCAAGGACATAGGACTTGAGGGCGTGTCACTCGTTCTTCGAAGTCCTTCTTGATGCTTGACTTCCTTTTCACCGTGACATTCGTTCAATTTGGGGTGAGCGTCGACTGGCCATGTCGACTACCCTCCCTATTAGCTCTGCCTCCGTCACTAGTCCCACGACGTCTCCTTTTCGCCAAGGTATTCTTCGTCATCCTGATTGATCATCAGTAACCTCATCTTCCTCTGTGGATCCTCTCGGTAACATTTTTTAAGTTTCCCCGAGCTTCACTGCACATCCCGTGCAGCGGAGAATAGACGTCCAGGGGAACTACGTCCCCGGGTCCTGACTTCCTCGTCATAATCACGGCGGCCACCTTATGTTTCGTGTGGGATTGCCTCTACCAGAGTCACCCTCGCACTTTTACGGTCTACTCCCTTTACTTGGATTGTTACTGTTTCATTCAGTGACTGTCCCTCTTCCGGTGGTCTACCTGGGCTGCGTACCTTTGTTTCGTCTTCATGTCCTCCGAAACAATACGCCTATAGTCAAGTCTTGCTGAGCCTCTGGAATTATACAAACACAAAAGAATTCTCAACCCCCTTCCATAGTCAAACTTACTCTACTCCTCTTACATGAATGGGCGGGGCCGGTGCAACTGTGTACTGAGAAGTTGGCAACTGTCCAAGAAGGCTCCGATGTTCTTGTGCATAGCTTATGTCCATGTGACGGAAGCTCCACCATCGTCCAACGCGGTGGAAGCTTGTTGAGCGACGAGTACTGTAGGGTGATCAGTCCTAGCCGACGGACTCGCCGCTACTTCATCCTGAAGCTATTCGGGAGGCTTCTCCTTCCAATCCTGTCGAAGGTTGTTCGAGGGCACGCCTCTTCCAATTTCGCATTTGCTGACAAATCTTGCACTGGCTCCGGCCACTTTCTTCCATTGTTTCCTCTTTGGAGTCTCTGTCTTCATTTGACTTGGTCTGTTTTCTCTTCTGGTTTCTCATGGGGTTGTAGTCACATTCTTGAGTTGTTTTTATCTCCTGTGACCAGTGTCACAGTTCTTCCTTCTGGGCTCTCCTCTCTTGCTGGACTTGTCTCCTTCGTTCACCTCCACATCCTTGATGTTGTCCTCCTTTGTGGCTGTTCTTTCTTTGAATCTGTGAGTTGTCGTCCCAGGATGTGGAGGATTTTGCAGTTTCCGCAGTCTTCGGCTTCTGTCATGTGGCGTTTCTTCTCTTAGGACCTCTCATCTCTTAGTCCTAAGCTTGGGTTGTTTACCGAAAACTGGGTTGATTCCATCAATAGTCCCGAAAGGATGTTCCTTTGATGCAATACAAGCATACTCCGGCATAACGGTCTTCAACGCGTCCTTAGTATGCCCACTTTAATATGTCTCCTTGTGGGATTAGCCTGAACCAAGGCATTACCTGCACTTAATAATCTTGGGGCAATTTTGTTGAGTTTCTCGCCTTTTTCCTTCCTGACGGCGTTTGGGCTGGTTCCTGGGTCTCTTGTGCCCATTCGCCCATAAACTTCGGCGAACTTCCTTCCAATGTGTGTCCAAAAGTCGTTTGCTCAGGGACCCCTTACTGCCTGTTCACGTTGCAAGGTAAGCTATACTCTTTAATACCTGTACGACGGTTTTTATATTCTGCTGCCGTCTCGTCGGTGCGGTGTTTCTTCGTCTCTTGTGGTGTGTGCACTTCTGGAAGGATCTCTTGGATGTCTTCTGGGTTCTCTGTCTCCACCCACCCTTTCTTGCCTCGAAAGTTCTTCTGTAACGGAGGAACTAGAGTGATTCTTCGGGGACGAACCCCCGACCTTCGTTTCCAAATACTCCCATCGCGGAATAATCGTTCAAGGCCTTCCAGTTTCGACCTTCTTCGATTTATTTCTTCTCCTAATTCCTTGCATTCCTTTAGTAACCGATCGTTTTGGTAAAACCTTTTCTTCTTTAAATTCCGTAAACTTTCGTGCTCATTTCTTTTAAGTTCGTTGGTTCGGAATCACTCATGTCACTTACGCTTTCCACATCATTCGTTATTTCTACGCTCTTTACCGACATTGCGAAAGTTTTTGTTTGTTTATTTTTTTCAAAACCTTTAAAACTGTAATCACTGTTAACGACCCTTCTTACTGTTCTCAATTATTGTACCGATTATTGTTGCAAATACTTTCGTAGAATTACTGTTACAATTATTTCATATAATTGCTGTTACAATTATTTCATATAATTACTGTACAGTTACTTCATATAATTGCTGTTACAATTATTTCATAAAATCACTGTCACAGTTACTTCATATAATTGCTGTTACAATTATTTTCTACGTTCGTGCTTTATTGTTACGCAAATTTATTTTAACAAAAAGTTACACTCTTGCGATAAATACCTTGCAATAGATCCCACTTCTGACACCATATGATGTACGCGCCCAATCCGTATATTTATTTATGGTATTGAACACCCATTCTCTGACTTTAATTCACTTCACGGGCACCCTTTAAGTTGGGCGTACCCGGTGATTTTATCTCTTATTTTCGTCCAGGATTATTCGGCCTACCCAAGACGGATGCCCTTTAAATTGATAGGCTAGGTTCCTTCGGCTTTCACAAGCCTACTTTGAACGTTAATTTTTCCCCAGCTAACAAGAGGGGTCTATCACAAGGTATTTAAAACAACACACGCCCTCTTATAAATTTATTAAATGTTACTCGACACAGTACATGCATTTAATATTTATTCTGAATTACATCTATAAATTTTCCGACAATACATAATCTTAACGTCAAAGACAAAAGGTCACAGTTATGTGACTTTAATAGTTTATATATCGAGGGGTTTTATATTTTAGTGCAACAAAATAAATAACAAGAAATGAAGTGGTCGCAATTCGACCAGGATATTCAAAGAATCAATTTACTTACTACTGGCGGAGACAAACTTCTCCCACTTGTGCTGCGTACGGACCGTAGATTTACGGCCCGCTTAAAATTTGCAAGCTACAGTATATCAATTAACGGGACTTTCTTCTGGACCCAAATTGACGGATTCAGGAACTAGGGGCTCAGACGTACCCCGTTTAGCATTTACTTGGAGCCAAATTAAATAAGAGAAAGTTCACAAAACTCTTGGTCCGTTGGTTAACATTAATTAAGCTACAATCAAATTTATCCGGTTTGGTCGTTAACAATAACCTTAGCATTTGCACAGGTTTCCGCGTAGTTAATGACAGGTTTACAAATTCTTTATTTCAATTTAGTGACAATTTATACTTTCGGTTTTGAAATTTTCTTACACCACAAGTCTACAGGGGTTTGTTTAGCCAACAGTTAACTTCAAGAGGAACAACTAAAACTGATTTGACTCTCAAAATTCCCCTCAGTATTACCAAAAAAACTCCGCCTTGGGGTCTAAAGGACCTATCAAAACCAATTTCATTACATGACGTCATTCGTACAAAATTACTGGCCTTCCATTGGCTCCAGTCTCAACTTTGTTAAATCTATGCCCGCCTCCTTAATGAAATTTTTAAATTAAATTTGACAATTTAAATTTATATTTCAAATTTAAAACAAAACTTTTAAATTTCGCTGAGGGCTTCCCTCTCAAGAACTAAATGTAAACAAAAGTGAAAGCTTACAAGGCTCCTAATGGACCAGACTCGTAAATTAACTGCCCTTTGACTCTACGATAAATCTATCCAAGACTTGTCAAACAAGTGCCCCTCTCGGATTACACAACCCTGACTTGGATTACACAAGGTGTCGGTATCTTTTACTTTAGTCGGTGTTCAAATACAGATTTTACTTTTTCATGCGCAATTAACTCGATTTCAATATCCCTCTGATGAGAACTGAATTAAAATAGAACAAACGCGAAGAATTGGAAAAACACTTATTCATTCGTTCATGAATACAAAACCCCTTTGCTTTTAAAGATGTTACACAAAGAAATCTTAAACTAAAATTTCTACATCTATTTTACAAAAGATCTGGGCATGTTAATTTGATGGGTACAAACATCCTCCCCTCCTTTAATTTGCACTCCGATGCAACTTTCTTAATAGGGTTGGATATCATCACTTTACTCACAATTTTACCCAAAAATTACTCCTAAATTTCCATAAAAATTTTCACTTACTTGTCCCCTTATTGGGACACTAACACTGACACATGTAATTTTAGTCATCCTCGAGTTCTTCGTAGTGTACCCGAGGTCGGGGCCTAAGAGCATACGGACGCTCTAACGTGGTCCTGTGAAAGCAGCCTGTCTGCTTTGTCCGGAGACCCTATTCCCATAAGGTCCCCGAGGAGGTAGTTCGGAAGCACCTGGCGGCTCTTGCCCGCCACTCGTCCTGCCAGGGCAGGAGTGCACTCCGGTTCACCCCACGGGTCGATGTTCCTCCGTTCCCTGTGCGGAGCTCTCGGAGGAAGTAGCTCGGAGGCGCCCGGCGGATCCCCTCCGCCACTCGGTCCTGCCTGCGGGCAAGAGCGCCCTCCGGTTCACCTCCCCTAGTCGATGTTCTCCCTATCCCGGCGAAGCTCTCCGTGAGGAAGTAGTTCGGAAGCGCCCGGCGGTCTCGTTCGCCACTCGGTCCTGCCAGGGGGCAGGAGGCGCCTCCGGTTCACTTCCCCGTGTTGATGTTTCTCCGGTGTCGAGGGCGAAGCTCTTGAGAGGAGGGGCGGTAGCCTTCCCCCATCTCATCCCCTGCGCCGTCCGCCCCCGCTTGTCGCTCGACGTCCCATGGGGCATCGATGCTGCGGCGATGCGGTCTCGATGGATCACTATCTGATTGTCCAGTGATCATGTGCCGCAAGAGATAAGTTGACTGGAGTCTTCTGTTCGATGATGATGGATGGACCCTCGCACCGGGGCTCCAACTTGCCTCTACCCGGTCGTGGGTAATCAATGTACACCAAGCCATGGGCGCCTCTTCTCTCGAACGGTTTCAATTCCTTGATTCCGTTAGCCTTCTCGTATCTCCGCATGAACTCTTTCATTCGTCGGTAGATTTCCCTGACTCCCCTTTCGGTCTTCGGCGTATTCCTCTGGGTTGTACGGGCTCCCGCACGCCTCCTGTGGCATGCGAAAATAGCTTTTGAAGGTACGTCGGGGGCTCGCCCTACAATCAGAAGAATGGAGAATACCCCGTGGCTCGATGCACTCTGATGTTCAAGGACAATTCCACGGTGTCGAGATTTTATCCCAGTCTCGTCCCGCTTCTTCACAAAGTATGCGGAGTTTGATGCATAACTCTTTATTCAGACGTTCGACCTTCCGTTGCTTTGGGGCTGGTATGCGGCGGTCCGTTGGTGTCCGTACTTTTCCAAACCCTGAAGAGCTCCTGCAAGGTAGAGTTCCAGAACTCCTTGCCTTGGTCGGATACTACTGCGAAGGGGCACCCAGTTTGCACCGTATCAAACGATGGCACTTGTCCGCCACCTCCCGGGCCGTCTTGTCCTTTATTGCTGCCAGTATGGTGAATTGCTGAAACTATCCACACACGTGAGGATATAATGGCTGCCTTCCACGGTCGGAGGAAGGGGACCAACTAAGTCCACGTGCAGAAGTTCCCAAGGACTGTGGCCTCGCACACAAGGCATTTTCCACAGTCACTTTTCGCGTCCATTTGTTCGCGCGCACGTGTCGCACGCTGGACTACCTGCCGTACCTGTTGAACCATACCTGGCCAAAATAAAGGTCCCGTAGGATTTCTGTAGTCCCGGCAGCTCCCGATGATGCTCCCGACGTCAGTGTGGGGCTTTCCAATGAGCTGCTCTCATCACTTTTTTAGGAACTACGATGACCTCTCTTCCGTTCGCATCGATAACCCAGCAAGTTCCTCACTAGTTTGACTCTCGACGGCTGGATGGGCTTGGTTACGGACCAGCTGAAAGCCTTTCCTTCTTGATGGCTGCTCGAATCGCCGCTATTTCAACGTCCTTCTGCTGTTGGTTGCCGATTACCTTGCGATCAATGATCGCTTTTTCGGATATTGCGTTCACACTCTTCGTCACTCCAGGCGGGCGGGACAACCAATCGGCCACTCGTTGAGTTTGCCTTCACGTACTCAATGAGAACGTCGTAGTCTTGCAATGTCATAACCGAACGCTCTAGTCTTCCATTGGGCTCTCGGTGTCCTTCCCTCAGAAGCCCTTCAACGGCTTATGGTCCGAACGGACTATGACTCTCTGCCCAAATATAACATTGCTTCAATTCCTTTCGTTGGTTGGCCTCTTGGAGTTTTTTTGAAAGGACAATGAGGTCCATTTAAGTAAATCTGTACTTCCTTGTCCAGTTGCTTCGGCAAAAATTCATTACTCTTTGGAACACTGGTGGTCTTGGGACAATCCAAACGGACCACCCTGAACTCGAAATGACCGCTTCCCGTGGAGAAGGCAGTTTTCGAGATGCTATCGTCGTGAATGGCCAACTGGCAATATCCCGAGCGTAAATCCCTGCTCGAGAAGTAATGAGTCTCGTGGCAACTTGGCCAAGGTTTCCTCAATGATGGGTACTTAATATTTGTCCTGCTGCCATTGACGTCCCAAGGTCTATAGTCTACACAAAGCCTCAGGGCCCTACGCTTCTTTTCTCAATCGCTTCCACTCTGGGCTCCTGTGGTCACTCTTCATTCCTAGTGATCACGTGGTCCTGGCACTCTACTGTTGACGGTAGTAGTTAATCTTTTCTTCTCTCGTCGGTCTTCTTGGAGCGACGGACATCGGAACATGCGTCTTGAGGTGTTTCATCTCTTCTTAGTCACTTGTGGAATTTGACTCTTTCTCACCGTGACCCTTGTTCCATTTTTTTTCTTTTCGGGCGAGGAATCAAACGGCTGTTCCGACTAACCTCCAGTTCTCGTTGCCTCAACCACCATGCCGATGTCATCTTATCTTCACGGTAATACTCATTTAGTCGTCACCTTTTATTTCTCAAGAGTGACTTACCGCTCTCGGAAAGTGTTAACTTCCCGTTGAGATTTCCGCTCTGTGTACTTGCAAACCACGCTGAGCCTCACTGCACATTCATTGCAGCGTAGAGTAGACGTCCAGGGGAACCATACCCCAAATTTTCTTCGTCGTCTATTCCCTTTTCCTTTATCTTCCCCTTGGGGATTCTGCTCGACAACTTCTCCAAGTATCCTCGAGCCTCACCGCATATCCCATGCAGCGGAGAATAGACGTCCAGGGGAACCCATGTTCCCCCATATTTTCCACGATTACCAATGGAAACGACCAGGGGGAACGGCTATGCTGTATCAATCCTTGATCCAGCATTTCTGCTATTTGTCCTTTACCTCCTCCTCGTGTGTAATAGGTACCTGTAGGGTTCGCCTAAAGATGGAGGATGATCCTGGGTTTCCAACTTCTTTGGCATCAGGTTATTATAACCCATGGCTCGCCACCCAGTAAGAAGACATCTGAATAATCCTTAGCCACTCTTCGACGATTTTTCTTTTCTTTGTCGAAAGGATTTCCAACCAAGGACATAGGACTTGAGGCGTGTCACTCGTTCTTCGAAGTCTTCTTGATGCTTGACTTCCTTTTCACCGTGACATTCGTTCCAATTTGGGGTGAGCGTCGACTGGCATGTCGACTACCCTCCCTATTAGCTCTGCCTCCGTCACTAGTCCCACGACGTCTCCTTTTCGCCAAGGTATTCTTCGTCATCCTGATTGATCATCAGTAACCTCATCTTCCTCTGTGGGATCCTGCTCGGTAACATTTTTTAAGTTTCCCCGAGCTTCACTGCATCCCTGCAGCGGAGAATAGACGTCCAGGGGAACTACGTCCCCGGGTCTGACTTCCCTCGTCAGAATCACGGCGGCCACCTTTAGTGTTTCGTGTGGGATTGCCTCTACCAGAGTCACCTCGCACTTTACGGTCTACTCCCTTTACTTGATGGTTCTGTTTCATTCAGTGACTGTCCTCTTCCGGTGGTCTACCTGGGCTGCGTACCTTTGTTTCGTCTTCATGTCCTCCGAAACAATACGCTATAGTCAAGTCTTGCTGAGCCTCTGGGAATTATACAAACACAAAAGAATCTTCAACCCCCCTTCCCATAGTCAAACTTACTTCTACTCCTCTTACATGAATGGGCGGGGGCCGGTGCAACTGTGTACTGAGAAGTTGGCAACTGTCCAAAGAAGGCTCCCGATGTTCTTGTGCATAGCTTATGTCCATGTGACGGAAGCTCCCCATCGTCCAACGCGGTGGAAGCTTGTTGAGCGACGAGTGCGGTAGGGTGATCAGTCCTAGCCGACGGACTCGCCGCTACTTCCTCTGAAGCTATTCGGGAGGCTTCTCCTTCCAATCCTGTCGAAGGTTTGTTCGAGGGCACGCCTCTTCCCAATTCGCATTTGCTGACAAATCTTGCACTGGCTCCGGCCACTTTCTTCCATTGTTTCCTCTTTGGAGTCTCTGTCTTCATTTGACTTGGTCTGTTTTCTCTTCTGGTTTCTCATGGGGTTGTAGTCACATTCTTGAGTTGTGTTATTCCTCCTGTGACCAGTGTCACAGTTCTTCCTTCTGGGCTCTCCTCTCTTGCTGGACTTGTCTCCTTCGTTCACCTCCACATCCTTGATGTTGTCCTCCTTTGTGGCTGTTTCTTTCTTTTGAATCTTGTGAGTTGTAGTCCCAGGATGTGGGAGATTTTGCAGTTTCCGCAGTCTTCGGCTTCTGTCATGTGGCGTTTCTTCTCTTAGGACCTCTCATCTCTTAGTCCTAAGCTTGGGTTGTTTACCGAAAACTGGGTTGATTCATCCAATAGTCCCGAAAGGATGTTCCTTTGATGCAATTACAAGCATACTCCGGCATAACGGTCTTCAACGCGTCCTTAGGTAGCCCACTTTAATATGTCTCCTTGTGGATTAGCCTGAACCAAGGCATTACCTGCACTTAATAATCTTGGGGCAATTTTGTGAGTTTCTCGCCTTTTTCCTCCTGACGGCGTTTGGGCTGGTTCCTGGGTTCTCTTGTGCCCATTCGCCCATAAACTTCGGCGAACTTCCTTCCAATGTGTGTCCAAAAGTCGTTTGCTCAGACCCTTACTGCCTGTTCACGTTGCAAAGGTAAGCTAGTACTCTTTAATACCTGTACGACGGTTTTTTATATTCTGCTGCCGTCTTCGTCGGTGCGGTGTTTCTCGTCTCTTGTGGTGTGTGCACTTCTGCAAGGATTCTTTGGATGTCTTCTGGGTTCTCTGGTCTCCACCAACCCTTTCTTGCCTCGAAAGTTCTTCTGTAACGGGAGGAACTAGAGTGATTCTTCGGGGACGAACCCCGACCTTCGTTGTCCCAAATACTCCCATCGCGGAATAATCGTTACAAGGCCTTCCAGTTTCGACCTTCTTCGATTTATTTCTTCTCCTAATTCCTTGCATTCCTTTAGTAATCGATTCGTTTTGTAAAACCTTTTCTTCTTTAAATTCCGTAAACTTTCGGTGCTCATTTTTTTAAGTTCGTTGGTTCGGAATCACTCATGTCACTTACGCTTTCCTCATTCGTTATTTCTACGCTCTTTACCGACATTGCGAAAGTTATTTGTTTGTTTATTTTTTCAAAACCTTTAAAACTGTAATCACTGTTAACGACCCTTCTTACTGTTCTCAATTATTTACCGAATTATTGTTGCAAATACTTCGTAGAATTACTGTTACAATTATTCATATAATTGCTGTTACAATTATTTCATATATTACTGTTACAGTTACTTCATATAATTGCTGTTACAATTATTTCATAAAATCACTGTCACAGTTACTTCATATAATTGCTGTTACAATTATTTTCTACGTTCGTGCTTTATTGTTACGCAAATTTATTTTAACAAAAAGTTACACTCTTGCGATAAATACCTTGCAATAGAATCCACTTCTGACACCATATGATGTACGCGCCAATCCGTATATTTATTTATGGTATTGAACACCCATTCTCTGACTTTAATTCACTTCACGGGCACCCTTTAAGTTGGGCGTACCCGGTGATTTTATCTCTTATTTTCGTCCAGGATTATTCGGCCTACCCAAGACGGATGGCCTTTTAAATTGATAGGCTAGGTTCCTTCGCTTTCCACAAGCCTACTTTGAACGTTAATTTTCCCCAGCTAACAAGAGGGGTCTATCACAAGGTATTTAAAACAACACACGCCCTCTTATAAATTTTATTAAATGTTACTCGACACAGTACATGCATTTAATAATTTTATTCTGAATTACATCTATAAATTTTCCGACAATACAATAATCTTAACGTCAAAGACAAAGGTCACAGTTATGTGACTTTAATAGTTTATATATCGAGGGGTTTTATATTTTAGTGCAACAAAAATAAATAACAAGAAATGAAGTGGTCGCAATTCGACCCAGATATTCAAAGAATCAATTTACTTACTACTGGCGGGAGACAAACTTACTCCCACTTGCTGCGTACGGACCGTAGATTTACGGCCCGCTTAAAATTTGCAAGCTACAGTATATCAATTAACGGGACTTTCTTCTGGACCCAAATTGACGGATTCAGGAACTAGGGGCTCAGACGTACCCCGTTTAGCATTTACTTGGAGCCAAATTAAATTAAGAGAAAGTTCACAAAACTCTTGGTCCGTTGGTTAACATTAATTAAGCTACAATCAAATTTATCGGTTTAGGTCGTTAACAATAACCTTTAGCATTTGCACAGGTTTCCGCGTAGTTAATGACAGGTTTACAAATTCTTTATTTCAATTTAGTGACAATTTATACTTTCGGTTTTGAATTTTCTTACACCACAAGTCTACAGGGGGTTTGTTTAGCCACAGTTAACTTCAAGGAGGAACAACTACAACTGATTTTGACTCTCAAAATTCCCCTCAGTATTACCAAAAAACTCCGCCCTTTGGGGTCTAAAGGACCTATCAAAACCAATTTCATTACATGACGTCATTCGTACAAAATTACTGGCCTTCCATTGGCTCCAGTCTCAACTTTGTTAAATTCTATGCCCGCCTCCCTTAATGAAATTTTTAAATTAAAATTTGACAATTTAAATTTATATTTCAAATTTAAAACAAAACTTTTAAATTTCGCTTGAGGGCTTCCCTCTCAAGAACTCAAATGTAAACAAAAGTGAAAGCTTACAAGGCTCCTAATGGACCCAGACTCGTAAATTAACTGCCCTTTGACTCTACGATAAATCTATCCAAGACTTGTCAAACAAGTGCCCCTCTCGGATTACACACCCTGACTTGGATTACACAAGGTGTCGGTATCTTTTACTTTAGTCGGTGTTCAAATTACAGATTTTACTTTCATGCGCAATTAACTCGATTTCAATATCCCTCTGATGAGAACTGAATTAAAATAGAACAAACGCGAAGAAATTGGAAAAACACTTATTCATTCGTTCATGAATACAAAACCCCTTTGCTTTTAAAGATGTTACACAAAGAAATCTTAAACTAAAATTTCTACATCTATTTTACAAAAGATCTGGGCATGTTAAATTTGATGGGTACAACATCCTCCCCTCCTTTAATTTTGCACTCCGATGCAAACTTTCTTAAATAGGGTTGGATATCATCACTTTACTCACAATTTTACCCACAAATTTACTCCTAAATTTTCCATAAAAATTTTCACTTACTTGTCCCCTTTATTGGGACACTAACACTGACACATGTAATTTTAGTCATCCTCGAGTTCTTCGTAGTGTACCCGAGGTCGGGGCCTAAGAGCATACGGACGCTCTAACGGTGGTCCTGTGAAAGCAGCCTGTCTGCTTTGTCCGGGAGACCCTATTCCCATAAGGTCCCCGCGAGGAGGTAGTTCGGAAGCACCTGGCGGCTCTTGCCGCCACTCGGTCCTGCCAGGGGGCAGGAGGGCACTCCGGTTCACCTCCACGGGTCGATGTTCCTCCGTTCCCTGTGCGGAGCTCTCGGGGAGGAAGTAGCTCGGAGGCGCCCGGCGGATCCCCTTCCGCCACTCGGTCCTGCCTGCGGGCAAGAAGCGCCCTCCGGTCACCTCCCCTAGTCGATGTTTCTCCCTATCCCGGGCGAAGCTCTCCGTGAGGAAGTAGTTCGGAAGCGCCCGGCGGTCCTCGTTCCGCCACTCGGTCCTGCCAGGGGGCAGGAGGCGCCTTCCGGTTCACTTCCCCGTGATTGATGTTTCTCCGGTGTCGAGGGCGAAGCTCTTGAGAGGAGGGCGGTAGCCCTTCCCCCATCTCATCCCCTGCGCCGTCCGCCCCGCCTTGTCGCTCGACGTCCCATGGGCATCGATGCTGCGGCGGATGCGGTCTCGATGGATCACTATCTGATGTCCAGTGATCATGTGCCGCAAGAGATAAGTGACTGGAGTCTTCTGTTCGATGATGATGGATGGACCCTCGCACCGGGGCTCCAACTTGCCTCTACCCGGTCGTGGGTATCAATGTACACCAAGCCATGGGGCCTCTTCTCTTCGAACGGTTTCAATTCCTTGATTCCGTTAGCCTTCTCGTATCTCCGCATGAACTCTTTCATTCGTCGGTAGATTTCCCTGACTCCCCTTTCGGTCTTCGGCGTATTCCTCTGGGTTTACGGGCTCCCGCACGCCTCCTGTGGCATGCGAAATAGCTTTGAAGGTACGTCGGGGGCTCGCCCGTACATCAAGAAGAATGGAGAATACCCCGTGGCTCGATGCACTCTGATGTTCAAGGACAATTCCACGGTGTCGAGGATTTTATCCCAGTCTCGTCCCGCTTCTTCACAAGTATGCGGAGTTTGATGCATAACTCTTTATTCAGACGTTCGACCTCCCGTTGCTTTGGGGCTGGTATGCGGCGGTCCGTTGGTGTCGTACTTTCCAAACCCTGAAGAGCTCCTGCAAGGTAGAGTTCCAGAACTCCTTGCCTTGGTCGGATACTACTGCGGAAGGGGCACCCAGTTTGCACCGTATCAAACGATGGCACTTGTCCGCCACCTCCCGGGCCGTCTTGTCCTTTATTGCTGCCAGTATGGTGAATTTGCTGAAACTATCCACACACGTGAGGATATAATGGCTGCCTTCCACGGTCGGAGGAAGGGACCAACTAAGTCCACGTGCAGAAGTTCCCAAGGACTGTGGCCTCGCACACAAGGCATTTTTCCACAGTCACTTTTCGCGTCCATTTGTTCCGCGCGCACGTGTCGCACGCTTGGACTACCTGCCGTACCTGTTGAACCATACCTGGCCAAAATAAAGGTCCCGTAGGATTTCTGTAGTCCCGGCAGCTCCCGGATGAATGCTCCCGACGTCAGTGTGGGCTTTCCAAATGAGCTGCTCTCTCAACTTTTTAGGAACTACGATGACCTCTCTTCCGTTCGCATCGATGTAAACCAGCAAGTTCCTCACTAGTTTGACTCTCGACGGCTGGATGGGCTTGGTTACGGACCAGCTGAAAGCCTTTCCTTCTTTGATGGCTGCTCGAATCGCCGCTATTTCAACGTCCTTCTGCTGTTGGTTGCCGATTACCTTGCGATCAATGATCGCTTTTTCGGATATTGCGTTCACAAACTCCTTCGTCACTCCAGGCGGGCGGACAACCAATCGGCCACTCTGTTGAGTTTGCCTTTCACGTACTCAATGAGAACGTCGTAGTCTTGCAATGTCATAACCGAACGCTCTAGTCTTCCATTGGCTCTCGTGTCCTTCCCTCAGAAGCCACTTCAACGGCTTATGGTCCGAACGGACTATGACTCTCTGCCCAAATATAACATTGCTTCAATTCCTTTTCGTTGGTTGGCCTCTTGGAGTTTTTCCAAGGACAATGAGGTCATTTAAGTAAATCTGTACTTCCTTGTCCAGTTGCTTCGGCAAAAATTCATTACTCTTTGGAACACTGGTGGTCTATGGGACAATCCAAACGGGACCACCCTGAACTCGAAATGACCGCTTCCCGTGGAGAAGGCAGTTTTCGAGATGCTATCGTCGTGAATGGCCAACTGGCAATATCCCGAGCGTAAATCCCTGCTCGAGAAGTAATGAGTCTCGTGCAACTTGGCCAAGGTTTCCTCAATGATGGGTACTTAATATTTGTCCTTGCTGCCATTGACGTCCCAAGGTCTATAGTCTACACAAAGCCTCAGGGCCCTACGCTTCTTTTCTTCAATCGCTTCCACTCTGGGCTCCTGTGGTCACTCTTCATTCCTAGTGATCACGTGGTCCTGGCACTCTACCTGTGACGGTAGTAGTTAATCTTTTCTTTCTCTCGTCGGTCTTCTTCCCTTTGAGAGCGACGGACATCGGTGAACATGCGTCTTGAGGTGTTTTCAATCTCTTCTTAGTCACTTGTGGAAATTTGACTCTTTCTCACCGTGACCCTTGTTCCATTTTTTTTTCTTTTCGGGCGAGGAATCAAACGGCTGTTCCGACTAACCTCCCCGTTCTCGTTGCCTCAACCACCATGCCGATGTCATCTTATCTTCACGGTAATACTCATTTAGTCGTCACCTTTTATTTCTCAAGAGTGACTTTACCGCCTCCTCGGAAAGTGTTAACTTCCCGTTGAGATTTCCGCTCTGTGGTACTTGCAAACCACGCTGAGCCTCACTGCACATTCATTGCAGCGTAGAGTAGACGTCCAGGGGAAACCATACCCCAAATTTTCTTCTTCGTCTATTCCCTTTTCCTTTATCTTCCCCTTGGGGATTCTGCTCGACAACTTCTCCAAGTATCCTCGAGCCTCACCGCATATCCCATGCAGCGGAGAATAGACGTCCAGGGGAACCCATGTTCCCCATATTTTCCACGATTACCAATGGAAACGACCAGGGGGAACGGCTATGCTGTATCACTCCTTGATCCAGCATTTCTGCTATTTGTCCCTTTACCTCCTCCTCGTGTGTAATAGGTACCCTGTAGGGTCGCCTAAAGATGGGAGGATGATCCTGGGTTTCCAACTTCTTTGGCATCAGGTTATTATAACCCAATGGCTCGCCACCCAGTAAGAAGACATCTGAATAATCCCTTAGCCACTCTTCGACGATTTTCCTTTCTTTGTCGGAAAAGGATTTCCAACCAAGGACATAGGACTTGAGGCGTGTCACTCGTTCTTCGAAGTCTTTCTTTGATGCTTGACTTCCTTTTCACCGTGACATTCGTTCCAATTTGGGTGAGCGTCGACTGGCCATGTCGACTACCCTCCCTATTAGCTCTGCCTCCGTCACTAGTCCCACGACGTCTCCTTTTTCGCCAAGGTATTCTTCGTCATCCTGATTGATCATCAGTAACCTCATCTTCCTCTGTGGGATCCTGCTCGGTAACATTTTTTAAGTTTCCCCGAGCTTCACTGCACATCCCGTGCAGCGGAGAATAGACGTCCAGGGGAACTACGTCCCCGGGTCTCTGACTTCCCTCGTCAGAATCACGGCGGCCACCTTTAGTGTTTCGTGTGGGATTGCCTCTACCAGAGTCACCCTCGCACTTTACGGTCTACTCCCTTTACTTGGATGGTTACTGTTTCATTCAGTGACTGTCCTCTTCCGGTGGTCTACCTGGGCTGCGTACCTTTGTTTCGTCTTCATGTCCTCCGAAACAATACGCCTATAGTCAAGTCTTGCTGAGCCTCTGGAATTATACAAACACAAAAGAATTCTTCAACCCCCCTTCCCATAGTCAAACTTACTTCTACTCCTCTTACATGAATGGGCGGGGGCCGGTGCAACTGTGTACTGAGAAGTTGGCAACTGTCCAAAGAAGGCTCCCGATGTTCTTGTGCATAGCTTATGTCCATGTGACGGAAGCTCCACCATCGTCCAACGCGGTGGAAGCTTGTTGAGCGACGAGTGCTGGTAGGGTGATCAGTCCTAGCCGACGGACTCGCCGCTACTTCCTCTGAAGCTATTCGGGAGGCTTCTCCTTCCAATCCTGTCGAAGGTTTGTTCGAGGGCACGCCTCTTCCCAATTTCGCATTTGCTGACAAATCTTGCACTGGCTCCGGCCACTTTCTTCCATTGTTTCCTCTTTGGAGTCTCTGTCTTCATTTGACTTGGTCTGTTTTCTCTTCTGGTTTCTCATGGGGTTGTAGTCACATTCTTGAGTTGTGTTATTCCTCCTGTGACCAGTGTCACAGTTCTTCCTTCTGGGCTCTCCTCTCTTGCTGGACTTGTCTCCTTCGTTCACCTCCACATCCTTGATGTTGTCCTCCTTTGTGGCTGTTCTTTCTTTTGAATCTTGTGAGTTGTAGTCCCAGGATGTGGGAGGATTTTGCAGTTTCCGCAGTCTTCGGCTTCTGTCATGTGGCGTTTCTTCTCTTAGGACCTCTTCATCTCTTAGTCCTAAGCTTGGGTTGTTTACCGAAAACTGGGTTGATTCCATCCAATAGTCCCGAAAGGATGTTCCTTTGATGCAATTACAAGCATACTCCGGCATAACGGTCTTCAACGCGTCCTTAGGTATGCCCACTTTAATATGTCTCCTTGTGGGATTAGCCTGAACCAAGGCATTACCTGCACTTAATAATCTTGGGGCAATTTTGTTGAGTTTCTCGCCTTTTTCCTTCCTGACGGCGTTTGGGCTGGTTCCTGGGTTCTCTTGTGCCCATTCGCCCATAAACTTCGGCGAACTTCCTTCCAATGTGTGTCCAAAAGTCGTTTGCTCAGGACCCCTTACTGCCTGTTCACGTTGCAAAGGTAAGCTAGTACTCTTTAATACCTGTACGACGGTTTTTATATTCTGCTGCCGGTCTTCGTCGGTGCGGTGTTTCTCGTCTCTTGTGGTGTGTGCACTTCTGCAAGGATTCTTTGGGATGTCTTCTGGGTTCTCTGGTCTCCACACAACCCTTTCTTGCCTCGAAAGTTCTTCTGTAACGGGAGGAACTAGAGTGATTCTTCGGGGACGAACCCCCGACCTTCGGTTGTCCAAATACTCCCATCGCGGAATAATCGTTACAAGGCCTTCCAGTTTCGACCTTCTTCGATTTATTTCTTCTCCTAATTCCTTGCATTCCTTTAGTAATCGATTCGTTTTGTAAAACCTTTTCTTCTTTAAATTCCGTAAACTTTCGGTGCTCATTTCTTTTAAGTTCGTTGGTTCGGAATCACTCATGTCACTTACGCTTTCCTCATTCGTTATTTCTACGCTCTTTACCGACATTGCGAAAGTTATTTGTTTGTTTATTTTTTTCAAAACCTTTAAAACTGTAATCACTGTTAACGACCCTTCTTACTGTTCTCAATTATTGTACCGAATTATTGTTGCAAATACTTTCGTAGAATTACTGTTACAATTATTTCATATAATTGCTGTTACAATTATTTCATATAATTACTGTTACAGTTACTTCATATAATTGCTGTTACAATTATTTCATAAAATCACTGTCACAGTTACTTCATATAATTGCTGTTACAATTATTTTCTACGTTCGTGCTTTATTGTTACGCAAATTTATTTTAACAAAAAGTTACACTCTTGCGATAAATACCTTGCAATAGAATCCCACTTCTGACACCATATGATGTACGCGCCCAATCCGTATATTTATTTATGGTATTGAACACCCATTCTCTGACTTTAATTCACTTCACGGGCACCCTTTAAGTTGGGCGTACCCGGTGATTTTATCTCTTATTTTCGTCCAGGATTATTCGGCCTACCCAAGACGGATGGCCCTTTAAATTGATAGGCTAGGTTCCTTCGGCTTTCCACAAGCCTACTTTGAACGTTAATTTTCCCCAGCTAACAAGAGGGGTCTATCACAAGGTATTTAAAACAACACACGCCCTCTTATAAATTTTATTAAATGTTACTCGACACAGTACATGCATTTAATAATTTATTCTGAATTACATCTATAAATTTTCCGACAATACAATAATCTTAACGTCAAAGACAAAGGTCACAGTTATGTGACTTTAATAGTTTATATATCGAGGGGTTTTATATTTTAGTGCAACAAAAATAAATAACAAGAAATGAAGTGGTCGCAATTCGACCCAGATATTCAAAGAATCAATTTACTTACTACTGGCGGGAGACAAACTTACTCCCACTTGTGCTGCGTACGGACCGTAGATTTACGGCCCGCTTAAAATTTGCAAGCTACAGTATATCAATTAACGGGACTTTCTTCTGGACCCAAATTGACGGATTCAGGAACTAGGGGCTCAGACGTACCCCGTTTAGCATTTACTTGG
The DNA here is from genome assembly GCA_023014485.1 of Bathynomus jamesi. NCBI lineage: Eukaryota > Metazoa > Arthropoda > Malacostraca > Isopoda > Cirolanidae > Bathynomus > Bathynomus jamesi. The sequence goes on along the minus strand of JAJOZX010000181.1, from coordinate 652,786 downwards.
AGCCAAATTAAATTAAGAGAAAGTTCACAAAACTCTTGGTCCGTTGGTTAACATTAATTAAGCTACAATCAAATTTATCGGTTTAGGTCGTTAACAATAACCTTTAGCATTTGCACAGGTTTCCGCGTAGTTAATGACAGGTTTACAAATTCTTTATTTCAATTTAGTGACAATTTATACTTTCGGTTTTGAATTTTCTTACACCACAAGTCTACAGGGGGTTTGTTTAGCCACAGTTAACTTCAAGGAGGAACAACTACAACTGATTTTGACTCTCAAAATTCCC